>APFE030005458.1:0-26461 GCA_000404065.3 Pinus taeda
TGCAAAGATCCAGTTCAGCATCAGCGCAGCAAACACATTGAACTTCACATGCACTTCATCAGAAAGCTCATTCATGACCATGTTCTTGAAGTGCAATATTGTTCAACAGATGATCAAGTTGCAGACATCTTCACAAAGGCTCTCACAGAGGCGAAGTTCACTAAACTTCGATATATGCTTAGAGTTAAGGAAGTTGTCACTAAGGGGGGATAGGCTCTAGTGCCTCCTTCGTTCTCCTATTGTGTCATATTTGTAAATCCTTCAATCCTATCCCAAGTTGTTCTTAAGGGGGGATGTTAGGATATTCCGACACATAGGAATAGTTAAGTATAACTTGGTCTTGTATAGAGTTAGGTAAAGTGTGTTTCTTTACTATGTACATTTGTAACTTACAATCAGACGGTCACGATATGTAGTGATCCAATGGTTCATTCTCTCCTCGGTATTAACGACACTTGATCCATGGCTTAACACCCGATTGGTCCATGAATTCTATTTAAAGCGCATGGAGGGTCATTTGTAGGTTAACCGTTCATGAGAGAAGCTTATGTAAATTTTCATTCTTTTATTAATAAATTGCCTGAATTGGCCACATTGGCTCAGGCCATGGACTGTTCCCCTCTTTGAGGGTTTTAACCACGTCAAAAATACTATTGTATTGATCTGTGATCTGTTTGTGAGCAGTGTCCTTTGGTGTTCTGTCTGAGGAACATACCCTGTAAATTCCTACATGAACAAGCCGGTTCGCGATGAGACCTCTTGTCTTTCAATTTTTCAACTGAAATCCATTACCCTAACTTGGTGATCAGTGTGGTAATGTTATTCTCCTTAGGACCCGTGATCATAGTAGGTTGGCTCGCAATCAGACCTCCTATCCCTCAATTAATTTGTTTATGTTTTTTTTTTTTTTAATCTAATTATGATTAACCTCAGATGGATTACTTAATAGGTGGGGAAGCAGGTCTACTCCTTAAGAGTGCAAGATGGTGTGAAAAGCTGCTAATTACTACTCTTTATTGGTTGGTTATGCTACCCTAAGAACTTTATTAAAAAACATATCAGATAATGACCAAAAAGATTCCTTGAGTTTATCATGCTAGGGTTCTTTATGAAAGCTTATTAGGGTTTTGGAAACGTGGTCTACCACAAGAGGTTTTTCATTGATTCCTTCGAAGAGGGACTTGAAAATATTTTATGGATGATGGTTTGTTAGAATAAGAGAAAAGTATTACATGTAACTTATAACAATACATACTGATCCACAATCAAAGTCACTTTAAAAATATGAAGCATTAAGTGTAAAGTACTTTTGACAAGTTTCCCCATGAGAATGCATAATAATACAAATTTCAAAAGTTGTGCTTTTATAGAATCACAAGTTCAAGAGTGTTGTTATTAATCTTTATTCGTTACCCTACCTTATTTTTAAAGAGAGAAATATCACCTTTAAGTGTAGAAGTACTTCCAATGAAGCCATGTGCGTAACAAAATGTTGATTATACTCACATTTAGTTTTAAAGAATAAAATTCAATACATACGAAAGCATGAGAAACCAGTTTCTTTAATTGACATGCTACAAAGATTTTTTGAATGATGAATAAATATGATGGATTGATGGTTGCTTGAAACTAGGATTCAATGGAATCCATGTATTTATGATTCTCCAACTGATGCAAGTCTTCCACGGTTTGATATTCATTCTCCTGTAAGCACAAAAAATCTGGTGAAAGACAAAAGATAAATCCTTCAAATTTAGGCTCAAATATTTGATTTTCAGATTCATAAGAAAGGTTGAGAGAGATTCTAGGGCTTTGAGTTTCAACAATGTTTTCATAACAAGTTCCAATGAAATATTGATCCTTAGGTGGTCTTTGAATTATATCTTCCCAAGATAAATGTTCTGCGATAATTGGTGAAGTTTCCAAACTCATTCCCTTTACCAATATGGAAGGTGTAACATCTTGTTCAATATGGGAAAAAATAGAAAGAATAGGAGGTTCAAGTTGTTGTGCAATTTGATGGTTTGGATTAGGGTTTGGATTGGGATTATGGTTAGGGTATGGATGGGAGCATGGACTAGGGTTAGGGTATGGATTAAGGTTAGGATATGGATGAGTTTATGGACTAGGGTTAAGATAAGGTTGCACATGCAGCTCGAAACATGGAGGAGGATAACATCATGGTGTATTGGAAAGAAATTGTGATTGTTGTTGGTGCTCATATGATTGATTTTTCATGGGGGATTTACCTAGAGAAAAAGATCCAAACTATTCTTGAGGCCATGGAGATATTTGGCTCAAGGATGAGGGCCAAGGAGAGGACCATTGTGGCCATAAGGTTGGGTATTGAATCAAGGGAGGAGTATAAGTTTTCCATGGGACTGTAGGGTTGTAGATGTGTTTAGGAACCTATTAGGGACAATAGATATTATTCCAAGTATTAAATGATGATGAGTTTTGAGTTATACTTGGTGGTTGACTTATTTCCTTACTTGATTCATTTAATACCCATTGAAACCCTGACAGTGATGGGAAATGATTTCTTGAATAATCCTCCTTACACTTCTTCCATTCTTCGTACAAATCATGCAATTGTAAATTTAGAAAATATTTTGTAGCTCTTGTTTTTGTAGTGGATTCCAAAAATTAAGAAGAGAGTTCTCTAGAATTCTTACTGATCTTAGAGATTCCTCTTGAATAACTAATGCATGGTTTACAAACATCATCATATGGTAAGTGAGAAACATCACTTGCTCCTATTATATTTAAAGGTTCTAAAAATTCATCTTTGAGTCCTTTGAGTAGGAGTGTTTTCAAAGTATCTTTTACAAAGTTCCTATGTTTTCATTTTTGGAGGTTGTATGTAAATCACTCCACATAATGCTCCAAGCATTCATTTTCCCCTTGCGTTATTCCAAAAATATCTTCACTGGCCTAGCAATAGTTTTGATCTTTCTCTAAGAATACATTCTTCATGTCTTCCCATGTTTGAATGCAGTTCCCACCAAGGCTGATGAACCATCGGAGAGCTGCTCCTTTAAGAGTAAGAGGAAACACTTGCAACCTTTGAGAATTAGTACAATAACCATATCCTCTACAAAGTACTTCAAACTCAAATAAGAATGTATCTGGGTCTTCATTTTCCAAACCATGAAATTTTGGTAGTGCAGATAGGGAAATATTATGCATTTCAACCACTCTTAGATCTTTGATAGGAAATTCAAAAGTAATAATGTTTTCCATTTCTTACCAAACTAAAATAGGTTCTCCGTGTACTGCTTCGAGACTCCTTTGAATGTTTCTTCCAACTAATCAGTAAAATAGGTGCATTGAATGATTGATGTTAGCCTCAAACGTTTCGTTGAAAAATTCCTCAAAATATTATTTTTCTATCTTCGACAAGATCACTGGTACATTTGTTTGCACATGAATAGTGTATATATATGTGTGTAGGTAGGTGGGGGGTTCTTACAACATTAAATAGAATGAGAAACCTTAAAGAAAAAATGCATGAAAGAATTAAATTCAAAGAACATAAAATTGCAAGAGAAACTAGGTGAACGAATAGAAACCAACTACAATAGGTCACTAAGGTCAATCCCCTAAGCCCCACCCCAGCAACGACGCAAAAATGTTGGGTGTAGTATAGGGTCTATAGATGTACCAACATTTAATTTGTCAATTCAGAGGGTTCATGAACTTCGAGACGCACCACTGGAAATGCCAGAGAGATTCCATGGTAACCTGCAAAAGAAATTGTAGTCTATCTTGCGATTAACAAATGTAATCCTACACTAGTTCGAGAAACACCAATCCAAACAAATTAAAGCATGCGGGAAAGTAAAAGAAATCAATGAGAAAGGAAATTCTAATAGCATGTAAACAGAAGGGAAATCAAAACTGGAAATCAAGCATTGCTGACACAATAACAAAAAGACTGTAAATGCTGGAATAAATTCAAAAGCAATTCAAACTATTCTGCTTGCACTAATTCTGCCTGTACTAATTCTGCTTGCACTAATTTTGTGTAACAATCTTCTTCCACTAATTCTGTGTAACATTCTTCTTGTACTAATTCTACTTGCACTAATTCTGTGTAACAATCTACTTGCACTAATTCTGTGTAACATTCTACTTGCACTAATTCTGCTTGTACTAATTCTATGTAGCAATATGCTTGCATTAATTCTGTGTAACATTCTGCTTGCACTAATTCTATGTAACAACAATCCAAAAGTTAAGGAAACCATAATATTAATTAAACATTTATCGATTCAAACATAGTGTAGTTTCCTTATTTATAAATATCGGCTCAGCAAATGTAAAAATCGCAGCTTTAGATATAAATTAATAGATCTAGATTAATTTATAGAATTCGAGTTAGAGCGCAGAAAGGCAGAGCCGGTCTTGTGGATTTTAGAAGGACACGATGTTTGTTTAAAATATCTCAGGTGCAAAATAATGCGGCAAATGAAATAGAAACAATTTGGATCAACTCAAATTAACCCTAAAACTGAGAATAATGGATTGCAACAAATCGATTAATTCTTGGAAATAAAACATCTGCAACAAGTTAGATAACATCAATCGAAGGCAAAAAGAAACTGTAAAGAAATCAAATTCACATAGCAAACAAACAAAAAATTGAAATGTTATTTAAAAGATGAGAGCGGTGTCAAGCCGGTCTGGTGGCCAATCTAGCTAGCTCGCACCCTCTTTAAGTTCCTAGTTCACACAGAAATAGAAATCATTAGATGCAATATATGAATAGACAAAGCATGAATAAAAATTGCTTCAATTAATTAAAAAACACAGTGTTTTACATAATGCAAACATCAATTAATCCCAACAAGTAGGAGAATTATTCCACACTGAAATCCATGAGTTGCTACATTGGAACAACTTCCCCTCCCTTCTGTGATGTTTCTAGCTGTGTGTGCTTATTCCCTCTGCTCAATTGATTGACTAAATTAATTAGCTAGGCTTGGAGCCATATCTCTTCTTTTAGAATCTTTTTACATTCTAAACATGGCATAAAACAGGTCAATCCTTTGAAAACATCATGGGGATTGAATCCCAACTAATTATCATTAATAGAATATTAGTAAAACCATTTCCCTACTGAAATAATGAGATTCACCATGAATTTCCCAAATCTGGGCATTTTCTAGAATTTTGGAAAAGTTGGTATTTTTAACAAACTTCATCCAAAGCCCCCTTCATATCTCCTTAACCATTACAAATTTTGGAAAACAACCCAAGGCTTACTCAATTTCCTATGCTGGGAGAAAAACCCATGTTTTTGAATTATGAGATTCACTTCGATCGTTGCGGAAATCGAGGTGTAAATATGCAGTTCGAGAATCGCTACAAATTCAGGGCTGTAGCATTAATTATTCTCTAAATATAAATTTGTATGACCTAGGTGTGTCCTGGATAACGTGAAAGTGTTCAAATGACATTTTGATCAAAACCCTCTTTCATATTCTCCCAGAAGTGTGTCAGTGTATGAAAGCCCCAAATTGGTGGAGGCAAGCTTTGAAACTTACACTTCTGTAGGCATGCTAACTGCACTGGTGCAGGCACACTGTAAGACTTGCATTGATTCAGGCACGCTAACGTCACTGGTGTAGGCACGCCATAAGAACTGAATTGGTGCAGGACTCTGTTGCACAATGCTGGCAGGTAAGTGTAGGTTCAAAACATGATCAAATCAACTTTAACCTGCAACATACAAACCTTTATTAATATTCAAATAATGTTATTTTAATCATGTTAAAACAAAATAAGTAACAGGCAATTCCAACAATAACCATTTAATCAAACAATAGCATGAGAGAGTTTGAGTGAAAAATGACACGAAACTGAGGTCCATCAAAGTTGTTGTCATATTTTCATATTTTAAGCCACGTCGATTTTTGTTGCATTGGATTTATTACCATGGTTTGATGATTGGATTGGAGCATGAAGGTTGAACTTGATTGTGGATGACTTCTGCACTTGAATTTGTATGGTTGACTAGCTTGGAATCATCATCTTCTGCATTTGAATTTGTATTGTTAAAAGGCTTCGAAACACGGCTCTTCTATTGCAGCTAAGCATGTTGTAGTTTTGATTCATGTTGGAGAAATTCAATGGTTTCATGCACAGAATGTAGATACTTTTTGATATCAGCAAGAGTCCCTTCGCTAATTTTTACTATGTCCTGAACAATGGATAATGATTTGAAATGCACCCAAGTTAATGATTTTACAGTGTAATGATAAGTTCAAATGACTTTTCTTGAAATAACTCAACCTCCTATCAATTCTGACTTAATGGTTCAAGGCTTGGGTGTCAGGCTCAACCAAGAATTCACCGTTTAGTTCAATTACAAACTTTTCTTGAACTTGGACTCAAACCTGGACTTGTATATAACTAACAAATGCCTTTTCAACTCCCTAGAATTATAATCATATCACTCCAAAATTACAAAAATGACACCTTATCACTCCAATTACATCTTATTACTCCACTATGCTTCAAACCTCCTGAAATACAACTCAAAGTACCCTTTTTCTCTGAATATTCCTTCTATAGTCTTTAAACATGTTCCACATTGTTTTATGTATATGAAATGTTATAACAAAGAATTTATTAAGTTAAAAAATATTTTCCATTAAAAGTGGATCAAAAAATATTTGTTTTGGGAGATTTGACTTCGTGTTGGAGGATAAAGCTTAAATGGTTGAAGGAGGGCATCCGTATGCATTAAAATTTGAATTGAATTATCAATGCTTCAAGCAAAGGAAAAAAAAAAAAAAACTTTCCAACATTACTTGCATCTCCTTGTTAGTACTACATTCCAATTGCAATCTCCAATGACAAATTGATTGTTCATTGCCCCCTGCACTTACTTCCATATAGTTTAGGGAAGCCACAGACTTCTTATGCTTCATGGAAGACAATACGTTATTTTTATTTTTATTTTATGTATTTATTTATTCTTTTTAACTCGGATGATATATCAGCTGAAAAAGGAAGTGAATAATTGAGTCAGTCTCTAGTTGGTAAGGGAAACTCTCATCCTTCTGCACTTGTCCATTCCTACACTCTAGACTTATGTGTAGTTCTACAACTTTGTAGTTTAACGCATCCACATTGTTGGTCTTCTCTTTCCTTGGTTAACACATGTAGCAATTTCCATGATATAAAATAACATTCTAAGCTCTTATTTACCAAAAAAATGAGATCCTTCACACACTATTTTGCAACATCAATCAGTTCTAAGTGATAATGTTCACGAATTAGGTTTTATTACAACAAATGTGGCCTCAATCACATTATTATATTATTTCATATTAATCCAATGAGCAAAGAGGAATAATCCTTCAGTTTAATTCAAAAACTTGCAATTCTCAAAGCAGAACTTGTCAAAAATATTCAACTCAAAAAATTATTGATGCTACACAAGTAATATCCTTGAGTTTAAGGAAAATGATAAGCAGGTTAGGTATTTCTTGATGCTTTTTATAATTTTTTCGAAAAAATATTTTACTAAATCCTTCGATAATTACCCTAGATTCAAGACTATCTATGCTATAATCTTCCAACAATCTCCACTCTAAAATTTCAAAAAACAAATGGTGTTACCCCATTTCTACAAGTAAATATGTTCACTCCTTTCATATTTGTATTTCGATATTTCTTGGAGTAGCATCCTAAAAAACTGGTTGAACAACGGTTAATTTAGCATAACTTGATGCTCGAAATGACCTTTGATTTCAAAAACAACCACACACATCGAATCATGCTACACATACAAAACTCTTCCTTTATTTCATTTAAGACCAAATTGTCTACAATCCTAACATGGATTCTCCTTTTTGTCAATGGGTCTCTTCATCTCACCTGACTCCTCCACACTTACCAGATAAACCAATTAGTATCTCATTCATATCTTTGGAGATCAACTTCCATGATTTGAATATCTCATACAACAAACTTTTGTGTGTGGAACCTCTATTACTTTTGTTTGATTTGATCCGTACACTAGTTAAAAGGAGTACACATATCTTCAGTACAATTTCAAACTTGCTATGCACCCAACCCTTAGACTACATACTTATCTTTATGTAATCGACTTCAAATCTTGATTCAAGTCACGCTCAAATGCTACACCACGATTCTCTTGCACGTTCTCAATGAATCCATTCTCCGCAACACAGTCCTCTCACAACTTTGCAGGTCCACACAATCAAAATAGTGTTGCACACATACAACAATGTGAAGATTCCAATAACAAATGACCCTTGATTTTGTAAAGGTGAAGCGAATAGTTAAATCGTTGTCCAATATTGTGCATCCAACATGAAATGATGTGAAGGGATTAATTCATGAGTTCCAATCACATGACTAGGAGGAGTATGCTTAGTTGATTTAGACAGAGCTAATATCTGCAAGTTTCTAGTCTCCACGTTGGTCTCTTATGCTTGTGGCTCTTGTATGATCTTATCTCAATCTTGCCATGAACATTGATATATTACAAAGAAAGGTAGCATACTACATGAATGATATGAAACCAAAATAGTTTCAACAATGCCTACGCATAGCTCCACACAAAGACTTCCAAAGATACTCAATGCAAATGTGAAGCAATCACAATGACCCATTAACACTAGCACAACGAAGCATGATATGTATTAGCAATGGCACGATCTATATTAGCAATGACACGATCATCACTTTGTGTTACTTAAAAATTCTTGGACTGACTGACAACCCACTGCACCTACAGAGAATGTTTCATGCTATCAAAATTGATTCTAACACCTTTCTCCACGAATACACAAGCAGGGAATTATTCTAAATGGATACAACACAACTCCTTCGCATTACAAATAATTATCTTCAGTGGTAGACAACATTTAATCCTTCACAACTGTTCTCTCCTCCAACAGTGACCAAATAGAACACACATCCCCTTTCTTGAAAAAGTTTATCTCTTTGCTCGAATGAACAAGAATGGTAGTGGTAGCTCCTCTTCTATGGTTTGGTGCACAACTATTCATTCAAACAACAATCTGACTTTTGATACATCGATCTAAGCATATGATAGTTTGGAAGATAATTGAGAAATGATGTTGGTTGTCTCCACTTCAACATTTTCTTTTCACATTGTCATAAGATGTCGATTCTCCAACATACTAGATCTATGCTAAAACACAACACAAAACAACTTCAGTGATTTCCTTTAACACGTTGAAGTCAGCGTGTTGTAACATTGATTGTTTTGATAAGGTAGATGTTTTCATAAAAATATATATGTTGATCAAAAGGGATATAAAAAATAAAAAGACAAAAAACAAAAAACAAAAGAATAGAAAAATATATAAAAAAAATCCCAAATATAGCGCGCTAGCCAAAATGCCGCTTTCAAATAAATTAAATGTGTTTAATTAACAATTAAACATGGGTATATGCAAATAGAGTTTTATTTTATAAAAAGTGGAAGGACGGGACTCTTTGTTGTTTATGTGATATGTAAAAATTTTAAAAGTTTGAATGGCGTGATTTGTAAGCGCTCATAGATCAGTGATGCTTATGCTACTTTGCACCCCCCGAGCCCATACGAAGTTTAACTGATGAGAAGGGGTACAAAAAAGTGATATTCTCTCATGCCACCTCCACCACACGCCCCTCTCGCATCCATTCCACACCCCCAAACTCCAAAACCATAAATCACTGCCTACCCCGTTTGGAAACCAGTTTTCCCCATTTGAAAGGTTGCAACACCCTTTCCCTCCATTTTCTAATAAAACTCTTGTTTCTCCAAGTGTCAACTTTCCATTTGGAAACCATTTTCCTGTTAAAATTTATTCCATTACACATTAATAACCCCCCTTCGTGCGATTTAAGGGATAGGGCATAATTGCCACATAAATTACCACCTTATAACATTACTTGTATTTATTCTAGGTTATCAGATCTTGTATTTCCTCACTACTCTGTCATGTCATAAGTGAATTGTTGCTACCAGTTACCAAGTTAAAAATTGTAGTTGTGATTCAATTTGGAAAAATTAAATGGTTTCATGTGCATAATGTAGATGTTTTTTTATATCAGTAAGAGTCCCTTTGTTGATTTTCATAGTGTCCTCGACAGTGCATAGGATCAGATTGTTTAGAAACTCTAACAATTGAATGTTTTTCTCTATTTGAACTCACTTTCTTGATTTTAACACTTTCTTGAATTTTCTAACCCGCTCACTTGAACTTGTTTGCTTAAATTTTCTTTCTTAAAATTCACGCTCGCTTGATCTTAAAGGTGCTTTGCTTTGCTTCACTCCCTTGATTTGACAAGTTTAGGGTTTCGGCTACTATCGAAAATGCACCCAAGTTAATGATTTTACAATGCAATGACAAATTCAAATGACTTTTCTTGAAAGAACTCAACCTCCTATGAATTTTGACTTAATGATTCAAGGCTTCGGTGTCAGGCTGAAACGAGAATGCACCCTTTAGTTCAATTAAAACTTTTTCTTGAACTTGGACTCAAATTTGGACTTGTCTATAACTAACAAAATTCTTTTTCAAATCCCTATAACTACAACCGTATCACTCCAAAATTACAAAAATGACACCTTATTACTCCATTATGCTTCAAATCTCCTGAAATACAACTGAAAGTACCTTTTTTAAAATATTCTCTTCCAAATATTCCTTTTGTAATCTTTAAAAGTGTGCCACTTTGCTTTATGAATATGAAATGTTATAACAAAGAATTTCTTAGGTTAAAAAATATTTTCCATTAGAAGCGGATCAAAGAATGTTTGATTTGGGAGATTTGATCTTTGTGTTGGAGGACATACCTCAAATGGTTTAGCAAATTTTTGAAGGAGGGCATCTGTATGCATTAAAATTTTAATTGAGACATCAAAGCTTCAAGGAAAGTAAAAAACAAAAACCTTTCCAATGCTACTTGCATCTCCTTGTTAGGATTGCATTCAAATTGCAATCTCCAACGACAGATTGATTCTTCACTGCCCCCTCAACTTATTGCCAGACGGTTTAGGGAAGTTGAAGACTTATTAGGCTTCACAACATACAATGAGTTTTTTTTACTCAGATGATGT
Source organism: Pinus taeda (assembly GCA_000404065.3). Classification (NCBI taxonomy): domain Eukaryota; kingdom Viridiplantae; phylum Streptophyta; class Pinopsida; order Pinales; family Pinaceae; genus Pinus; species Pinus taeda. Next base: position 11,114 of record APFE030005458.1, read on the forward strand.
ATCAACCGAAAGAGGAAGCGAATGATCGAGTCAGTCTCCACTCGATAAAGGAAGCTTTCGACAATCTAGGCTAGTCCATTCCTACACTCTATATTTATGCATAGTTGTACTAATACGTAGTTCAATGCATCCACGTTGTTGGTATTCTCTTTCTTTGGTTAAGGCATGGAGAAATGTCCATGACATAAACACACGTTCTATGCTCTTGTTAAAAAAAAATCGAGATCCTTCACACACTTGTTTCCAGTATCAATCAGTTATGAGTCAAAGTGTTCGGGTAGTAGCCTGTACTACAATAAGTGTGGCATTAGTCATGTGAATATATTCTTTCAAATTAATCCAATGGCTAAAGAGTAATAATCATTTAGTTTCATTAAAAAACATGCAATTCTCGAAGGAAAACATGTTGAAAATACTTAGATCGGAAAATTATTGATGCTACATAAGGAATATCCTTCAGTTTAAAGAAAATGGAAAGCAAGCCATGTATTTCTTGATCGTTTGGAGATTCTTTAGAAGAAATATTTTACGAAATCCTTAGATAATTATCCCAGATTCAATATTTTGTTTGCTATAATCTTCCAGCAATCTCGACTATAAAATTTCAAAAAACAAATGGTGTTACTTCATTTCTATAAGCATATCTGTTCAAACCTTTGACATTTGTATTTCGATCTTTCCTGGAGCATTTTCCTACAACAATGTTGAACAACGATAAATGTAGCAAAACATGATGCTTGAAATTCCCTTTGAATTGAACAATCTAGATCTATGCTACAATACGACATGCAACACCTCGAGTGATTTCCTTTAACAGGGTAAACTCAACGCAAAAAAACTTCCCATAGGCTTTCCAAATTCACAAATCTTTCTCTCTTAGACATACCGATGGTGAATTACACATTTCCCTCCAAACAATGGTCGATATTTATTTCAGATATCATCTTTAGTCACATCATGTACTGCAATCTATCTCTTTAATTTCCAACGCATGCCTCCACTTAGCTATAATGCTCAAACCATCACAACAAACACAGACTTCACATGATCACATTCCCTCTCACCAGGGAGCCAGGAAAACCTTGCTATGATACCAAATAAAGGATATTAAATAAAATAAAAACCTTAATTCATTAGAGACATAAGAAATAGGAATAGAGACATGGCGGAAAAGGCTTGTAGCCTCAATGTATTGTTTACAAAGAACAATAAAGATAAATTTAAGTAGATCAAGCTATGTCTCCAGATAGTTCGACTCTCTTGGACACACAATCACTTTGGTTGAGTGAATATCTCAACCACACACCAATATAGGAGCTTAACTAGTTGGAGAAAATCATTCAGCCCAATAGACCTAAATAAACTCCCAAGTTTTAGGAACATTCTCATTCTAGAATAGACAAGTAGGAATTATTCCCATTTTTAATAATTTATCTATTTGGACTTATTGATTGTTTTAAGAGAGTGTGAGGTTAAAATTTGTTTTTCTAGATAGTTTGATTTATGCAAATGATGATGCCCAACAAAACCTGTTATCCACTTCTTACTAAATCATGTTTAGAGCGTTGAACCATTCACGTTTATAGTTTAAATATTAGATTGGAGTTTTCTTCTAAAATTACTTAAGAATATGTATTAAATTTGTAAAATTTGACAAACTCCTATCTCACACTTAATCATGTTTAGAGCATTCACAGGCCATTCACATTTATAGTTTAACTATTATACACGAGTTTTCTACTAAAAATACTTACGAAAATGTATTAAATTTGTAAAATTAAACAAACACCTATCTCACACTCCACCTCAAGCTCATTCAATGAGCTCTTACCTCATGTTGTGTAACTCAATCAATGATCTCTTACCTCATGTTTTTATAAATATAATCCATTAGAAGATATAGAACCCACCATGGTTTATAGGGAAAATGCATTTAGTAAATTTTTCTTGGCATTAGTTTAAATATATAGTGTTTGTATATTTGATGGATAAATATATACAAAACCTATCTTTGTTTGTTCTGTTTTTTTTCAAATCCCACTGAGGGTTCATGTAGTTACATTTATATATATATAATTCCTCTCCATTGTAAACAACCTTATATATACACATTTTTATTGTATTTTACATTTTCGGTGCCGCCTCGGCGTGAACCCAAAATAATATATATTTCTACTAGAGAACATATTTATATTTCTAATGATTTAAAAACTAGTTCCTACCGATTCTAATCTTTTAAACTGAGTACAAACAATGCTCGAATCTAGGTCACAAAAAAAAACTTACAATGTTGTGTCAAGTGTACCTTTCAAAAATTTTGTCGGCAAATAACCCAATGTTGCTACATCTTGTTCTCAACTAAACTATCACTTAATTGATAATAACATGTCATTGGAAATCAAATTTGTTGAAGTGCCTAAGCATTTCTCATTATAAAAATATTGACTGTTATAAGTATTTTCATCCTCGCAGCTCTACACTATTTAATTATTGCATTAAGTCAGTCCCTCCATCTTATTCACAACGATGAACCACATTGGGTGGTTCGAAACACATCGATTTGGGAAAACTGTCTATATGATTAATCCAGAATAGTTCTTTATAAGCATTATGAATAAGAGAAGTTTGCACTCAGAGAGAGAATCCCATTCTTTGTCATTGGGAAAACACAACAAGAACAAAATTTATGTTTCTTTTTCTAATAAATCCAACAAGTAACATATTCACTTGCATCAATTGAAACATGCAATACAAACACAAGGTCCCTTGCTATACCAAGAACAAAAAGATCACATACAATCAATTAAAGCAATTGAGACAAATTTGCATTTGATCCAAGACACACCTACATATGCATGATGCATTTGTAACAAAATTTCATTTAGGGAAAGATATGTGGCTCATTAAATTCTCACATTGTCAACCTTTAATAACCCCATTCCTGCAACAGAAGTCAAACCCATCAAAATCAATGGACAGATTTGAAGATCTTGTAATACTACAATAGTCAATGAAAAGTTGCCTACATTTTCATCACCTGTACATATTCATCGAAACCAGAAATTGTTTTCTATTACAAAGTCAACGCCTTTAGAGGAGATATTAGTGGCGCCAAGAATGACTTTTTCACAAATAAAGAAACTTGGCTACAAAAGATAGTAGATTGGATTGGCATGCACAATTGTAAATGCTCCTGCCAACTTGAACAATGTGAAAACAAACCTGCCTAGAAATATTGATGAATTCATGAAAGTTACAATTATGCTAAAGAGAAAATGAAGTACATGAATGCTTATTTCTCTAGAAACATTCGGCCAAAAAAAGTGATGACATTTTTAAATGACTATTGCAAAACCACTCTACAAAAATGAAGGACTAGTAATCAACAATTGCAAAACCACTCTACAAAAATGAAGGACGAGTAATCAACAATGAATCGGAGAAACATTTCGACCAAAGTAAGCAAAACCATGGTAGTAATGTTCCAACAATAGATCCACTAGATTCACCAAATGTTGACAATGATCTAGAGCCAAAATTAGAAACACTTATGCATGGCTACTCGAAGGCCCATTTAATCCATGATATTGATATAAGAATAATACAAATTGTGTCTTCTAAAGGATGTCAACCATTGGGCATCTTCGAGGACAAGTTCCTTGAAGAACTTAACTTTCCTATATTGTTTTATGATTCTAATAAAGATGTTGATTTCATCAACTGATTCTCCTATCAACAAATTGCATAATGGGAGTTATTGCACATGTCTAGAGACTTCTCAACACATATTATGGGCATATTTTAAAATAAATTTGTATATTGATACACCAAATTTCCAACTTGGTTTGGATTTCTATTCGCAAGAGAGAGCTAAAAGGGTGTAAACTACTTGCCAAAGATGTCAAAAATAAAAACAATCTTCAAAAAATACTACAATCATTGATTCAATATGAATCTTCGAAAGAGATTAGCACATCCCTTGACTAATTTGGAAGCATACGAAAATACATATTTGTAATGATATGATGACTTAGTCCACCAACATTTTATGTCACATTCACCATTGTTGAGCATCTCTGGGATCCATTGAGAGATGCGTTGAAAGAAGAAAGGCCTAGCTCTACAACAACTCACAATAATGTCCCTTGTGATGAATGCATTAACACATTGATAAAACGACATCAATCAGATGTAGTCGATATTACATACATAGGAGGGTTGGTTGAAATAAATTCACTCTAATATAGGAGTCAAGAAAGGTTTTCCTTTGTCCCTTACTCTTTTTGGCATATACATTGACAAGTTAGGAGGTTGTTTGGAAGATAAAAGTGATGCTCATACAACTCTCATTGGTGTAGTCATCATCCTTCCTTTTTATATCGATGATATTGGTCATATGGTTAGGAGTCCTTATGGCCTTGGTAAAGAACTAAGAATCCTGAAAAATGTATTCCCTAGTATGGATATGACTTTGAACATTGACAAAATAAAGATGATGATAATCTAATCCAAAAAATTCACCTATGATAATTTAATATATGATGCCAACTTGGAGGAAGTACCTTGTTACAAATATCTCAAAATTGATACTCAATACAAGCTCATTTGGAACTACACCAATTGATAAAATGTTAAATGGATTAAGGAAAGCTTATTGTGAGTTTGAAAACAATTATAAATTAGCAGGTCTTTGGCTATGGGATAAGACAAAACTCGTTTTGGGGACCCTTGTTACTGCCATTATCTTGTATGGATGTGAAGTTTGGGGGATTTAGTGTTTCTAAAGAATCCTAGATAAAGATAGATATCCAAAAGAATATCGTAACTGATAATATCAATAGTAAAGGAAATAAAATCTATCATATCATCAGCAAAGAAGCAAGCATTTCTCTCATTGAGGGCATGGCTATGATTAGGTATTTAATGTGCAAGAACAAGACAAATAACCATGGAAGATGAAATTGGTGTTTTAATTTATGAATTTTAAATATATTGAAATTAACATAACCATTGCATGCAATGATAAAAAGACAGGACAAAAATCCACAATATATAAAAGAATCAAATATATTTATAATAATCCAATAATGCTTGTCCCCAAATAAATACAAGTTTGCAGTACATGAAGAAGAGAGAAGCCTCTCTGTAATTCAGCAGCCTGTCAAATCTTTGGCAGATTTGAGACAGGTAAAAGTTCCAACATCTTTGGCAGATCTGTTGGTACAGAACCCAGAATTCCAACATCTTTGGCAGATTTGAGACAGGTAAAAGTTGTGTTGGCACAGAACCCAGAATTCCAACATCTTTGGCAGATTTGAGACAGGTAAAAGTTGTGTGGGCACAGAACCCAGAATTCCAACAGACGCCGAGGAGGAATGTGTATGTTTGTAAAGGATTGATCCATATTGTGGAAGAAAGAAAAGATTCAGATTCAATGTGCAGCTCAATAATTCTCATGTAGCTCCACATTCCACTGCAACAGATCCTGAAGCTTTGGCCGGAACTCCTCAACTGTCTCCAACTTTGGCTTCCAGCGTTTGCTTGGGTTCAATCTTAGCTGCGCAAGCGCCCTTAACACCTGTGGATCTTCTTCGTTTTCCAAATTCAGCTCCAGCAGCTCCTCTGGATCTTCTTCGTTTTCCAAATTCAGCTCCACCGGCTCCTCCTCCTCCTGCGCTCCGCTAATTTGTTTCTGCTCCTCCAATAACAATAATGCATCAGTCTTCATTTCTGTTTCTGGCTCTGGACGCATGAGGTCACCACAGAAAGGGAGTACTCTGCCTCTGGCGCTGGCTCTGGAGCTTCTTCTGTTTTTAGCTTTAGCTTTAGCTTTCATGGCCGAATTGGCCTTCAATCCCAGGGCGGCCATGTCTGTCTCAGAGAGTAGGGAATGCAGCATGGGCATGGGCACAAGAAAATAGAGATTCCCCAATTCCAGTTCTTCATCTGCCGTGAGAGGATTAATCCTCCGCCCGATCTGCAAGCCATTGGCGTGGCATACAAAGTGCTGAGGATTGTCCAGCATTAGCTTTGCCGCCTCTATCCCGCGGCCGCCGCCTTCACGAAGGTCCTGAACGCTGCCATTCCAATGGATGACTTTCACAGTGCTGGAAGGTACAGTCCTGGAAGCGCAAGAAATGTAACTGCCCATCGCCAAGGATTGTGCTGTGCTGTGCTTGCGTCTGTATGAACAATCAGCTGCATTACATTCAACCATCTATCTTCCCCGCTCGGCTATTTAAACTTTTTTTTCGACTATCAAAACAACACTGAAAGATCCTAACTCCACTCTCCACTGGCTGAACAAATCGCAATCTCATTGATTGACTGAGGGATGTTTGAAGTTGAGAAACATGCTTTCTTTGTCCTTTCATAATTTATTATTGTTAATTTATAATTTAAAAATATATTTAATATATTTTTGTTCCTAATTCATAATTTAAAAATATATTTAATGTATTTTGTTTATAATTCATAATTTAAAAATATATTTACTGTATTGTGTTCATAGTTTGTAATGAGTAAACTGTCACTCTTAAATATAAATGTATTTGTTATTAACAAATATTTTTGACTTTCAGATAACTCACATATTTCTTTACGTGTGAAGAATATGATTTTTTTTAGCTAATTTTAAATCTTTTTTCACAACCAAAAAGAAATCATTGATTTAAATAAAATAATATTAACCAAATCAATAATCATATTTTTTTTTTTATATATTTCACAATCTTAATTTTATATCCAACATAAAAAAATTGTTTTAACAACAAATTCCTATCCTCTTTCTTTTAACTATAATTAATTTAATAATTAGTTTTATTAAATAAAAATAAAAATACATGAGATTCTTTCTTTTAATATATTATTAATTAAATAAATTATTTTATAAAAAAATAAAAAATACATGAGAGTTCCAAATTTTTATGGAATCTTTAACTTCAATTTTTTGAATAATTATGATGAATTAGTTTACATTTATGGATAACAACCAATAATAATTATCTCTATTATTAATGGAGCTTTGAATGATGAGTATTCCCGTTTTTTTTTAAAATATGCTATTGCAACTTTGGAAAAGCTTATAAAAAAAACTATATCAAACTATGTGTTGAAAATGAATTTGACAACTAATTTTTATGAATATTCTAGAAAGACACCACCAATAAACTATTTGTTTTTTATTTGTTAAGATAATAATTAATAATTATTATCCTTAATACTAATAAATACCTAATTTATGATAAGTACTCTCACTATTTAAAAAAAAAATTATCTACTCTTAAAACTTTAGATAAACTTATAAAATATTATATGAGAATGAATGATGAACTTAGATAAAATTGTGGAGAGTAGAAATTATTTCACAAACAAACTCACATCATGCAATCGCACACCATCCCGATTGAACCCTAAATTTTGAAGCTTGAAGGTTGAAACTCATGTTCTCACCCATGGGCCATTCGTATGTTATATAAAACACTAACCTATGAGGATAGAGTAACTAGATTGAAGGGTTTTTGTAGGTGTTCAATAAAAATAATAAATGTGACATAACAATTTTTTGTTTGATTTTGAGAGCTTTTATGTAGTTTCTTCAAATAGTATGCTCATGACGGATCCTGGGTTTTTTAAAATCGATCTATTTCATGGTCGGAAATGCAAATAACAAATGGGAAGTTATCATGTGTCATATGCATTCCATAAATTCGTAATTGAATTTGAGCATCACTAGGTTTGGACCTTTGGAAAATCTTGAGATGTTAGCTTGAGAGATTCTTCCTTACTTGTTAAACAATGATGAATTTCTTCATAGCACATATCTTGTACATCACTATTCCTTGAAATATTAGAATCCTCCCAAATCCCTATTTAAAAGTAAAAGCCAGTTCCGATTTGCTTTATTATTTCCTAATCTTTCAATCCAAGTGATCACATTGAAAGTCGAGGTCAATTGCTCCTCTTCAAAATAAATTACAACTAATGGGCCGGATCATGTTGATTGACAACTTTTGTAGAATAATTCAATAAATTGCAAAAGATTTGGCATTACATAAACAACTACTATACATAATTTTCCTAGAACATTTACTAGTTTCACTATTACCAACATGATTCAATATGTAAACAACGACTATACATATTTCCCTAAATATTGGCTAGTTTCGCAATAATGAACATGATTCAATATGTTTGTTCCTTAACACATATATCTATTATTTTACTTGGTTTCATTTGTCTTTGTAGTCAAGGTAGATTTGATCAGATAAAACACAAAAATTATATCAACATAGCTTTTTCTCTGTAAAAAATTAATAAAACATATATAATAATAACATTTAAATGACGGGCATCAATAGCTATAAAATGTCATGTGAAGTGAAAATTTAAAAAGAGACCCATCATAAAATTTTTACTTCATGGGTAGGAGTTCCCATCAAATTTATACTTTGCACGCTTGAAGATATAGTTTCTTTGTACTTTCTCTTCTCTTTTTTTCGACTGGAGTACATCTTAATAAATAAGGGAATTCAATACAACATCTTCCTTAGCCATCAAATTATGTGCTTCTTTGAGATTTCATCGGTCCATTCCTCTCCTAAGCTCTATGGGTTATTTCCTTCCCTAGTACTTGGGGAAAATTGTGTAGAGTTTGGTCGTTACTTTATGTCTCCCCTTACTTTGGATGTTTCATTGTTTTCAATGGAGTGTTGTGCCCAACAATTGTTAGAAACACAATGGAGGTTCCTCATTGTGTAAATGGTAATTCAATTGAATTGTTAGGGACGGATACCATCAAAACAATATTAATTGAGAAAAGAGAGACTAGAAGATCCCACTTCGATTCTATGCATGGTGACACCGATATAGCTAATGACCTCCTTTATGTTGAAGTTGTTAAATACATTCTAACTCTTCATGAATGGGAATGAACTCTAACCATTCTCTCACCATCTTAGGAGGGCATGTGAATGAATTAGATGTCTCCCTTTAGACTATTGTTTTGGCCCTGCTTACATGCCTTGCAAATCATGTGAAGTTCCCTCCACTTGAAGCACTCCTTTAAGACTCTACCAACTGTGCCAAGGTATATATCATATATTAGGAGGAGGTTGACACCACCGATGAAGAGACCATAATCATTAATAGTATAGCTAAATAGCATATCTATCGAGATGACTGTATCGAACATCACCTTATCGAAAGAGTGGGCCCAACTCTCTTATCAAGGACATGGATGACTTTTAAAGATTACACGAAGTTACAATATGTTGATATTCTCATTAATTCATAAAAATGAATCACAAACTAAATTTTTGTTGTTACACGCAAAAGAAATCTTATCATTCTTCTCATATATGCCATGCTTATACACAACTGTCATTACATGAATAGAATTACTTAACAAACCTAAAATCATGGCAATTTGTTTGTTCGAAAATACATCATAATTCCTCAAATATAAAGTAGAATGAAAAGATCAAAACTGCACTGGTTCTGCCAGGTATTCAGGCAGTTGATCGGTTGATGGTTCAGTCCTCGAATAGTGCCACCAGTCTCTCATCAACAACATCACACTAGGTTCTTTTCTGCTGAGCAATACCCGATATCAATCTACAAGGAATCTCATCAGCAAATCGTCTAAGTATCATTCTCCTATGACTAGTGTTGGTGTTCAGATATGGGTTATAGATTCAATCTCTTCCACATTTAATTTTCAATCCGAGGTTCGTTAATTATTTCAAGTTTATCGTGCAAAGTCTATGTAGGCCACAAGTTCCCTACCCAGTATTGAGCATTCACAAAATACAAGGCCCTACAATTTCTACGAATCGATTAAAAACAAAGCAAATAACAATAACAACAACCTAGAGTAACAACGATTGAGAATCACAGTAAGACTATTAAAGAAAGTGTTGGAAATACTGAGAGGGGGGGTGAATCAATATTCCTTTTGAATTGTTATTTTTTCCAGTTAAATCATTTATATTTAGAACACAAAATGAACAATAGGAATAAATGCCTTTATTAATATAATATTTACAACAGATCAAGTACAATTTATATATGGCTCCAACATATTGCCAAGCACCAACTTGGACTTTTTGTGAGGCTCCAATCTCTAGGGCACCAACCCTGTCTTGTCAAGGCACCAACCTTGGATTTAGGAGCACCAACTCCAAGGACACGAGTCCTTCCAATTCTGAGGCACCAACCCCAAGGGCTCCAACCCTATGCTATATATTGTCTAGATATGTTTGGTAGTAATTCTCTGCTCCTAAAATCTTCTTCACTGAGTTTTGTCAATCTACAAGTTCACTGTAGTCTCGATGCTACATCATCAATGAAAACCTGTCTTCATATGAAGGAGTCTTCACAACTCTTCACATTGCCCACACAGAGTCTGCAAAGTTACCTCATGATGATTTCAAATATCCATCATGACCTCCGATAATGTCTCCAAGATCTGTTGATTCTTTTCAACAAGATATCTTTGATAAATTGCGCTAAGCCTCAATGTCTGCACAAAAAACAATTCTTTGTTTCAACCCGTTGCTCTATCAGCTACCGCGGTAAGTGCTGTAGGAGTGACTGCTTCTCACTGCTCTTAGTGTTGCAATATCTTACTTCCAAGGATCATACTCACAAATACTTCAATACTGGTGTAGTCTATTGCTGCCTTCAAACGATGGAAGATCAAGCCTTATTTCGCTTCACTGAATTGTTCTTGGAGTTACGATCTATACTTCTTCCACTAATTCATCATAGGTTCAAGCCTTTTAAAGATTAACCCATTCAACAGAGTCGCTTGACCTTCAGCTTCCTTCTTTCTCGTTTGATCTTCAGCTTCCTCTGTTCCTTCAAGTTCGCTTGACCCTTGGGTTCCTTTCTACTGTTCCTTCGACTTCCTCTTTCTCTTCAAGTTCACGAGTTGTGAACTTCTCTATGCTCTATTTTTTTGCTCGAGATAGATGCTCAGAATTGAAGCATTGTAACTCATTTTTATACAATGATCACCAAAACTCAAAAGACACGTTCATTTGGAAGAGAGGTCGACTTATGATGTCGCATATTAAAATTATATTAGTGAGGCCCTTTTCTTTTTAATATTCATCCAATAGACTTATTATTTACACAAATCACATAGGAGAGGCTATACCCACATGGAGGTTCCACATCCGCGTCATCACCTTAATCACAATCGCAACTTCATGAAAAATCAGAGTTATTCCTTTAATCCCACAATCACAACTTTTGAAAATTTGCACATAACATAACTGATTCCCGTACTATTGATGGAGTTGATGCGATATGATATTAAACAGTTGTTAATGAATCTGTCAGGTCCACAGCCTTATCGCAATAGAAAGTTTTACATCCCTTAGAAACTAGCGATACTGCGAATGTGATATTGTATAAAGTCATGTTATATTGGTGTAGCGGGTCTGCAATATTATATCGCAATCAGAGGATTTACCATCAAAACCCTATAAGACTTGTGATATGGCAAATGCAATGTTATATTAGGGTTGTTACTGTAACCTGTTCTAGTCCGCATGTATTATCGAAATCGTAGTTTTAGTTTGACATTCCTTTAAGACTGGTGATATGACTTCAGATGAGGCGAACATGATATTACATTAGGGCATGTTCTATTAGAGAAGTGGGGTTTGCAGCTTAAATCCAAAGAAAACCTAAAATGAAAACTACCATGGAAAAACTAAATTGCAAGGATGGTGTTATTACTTGAGAAAAAATATACAACTTTTAAAATTTTTAAAAATAATATCTCGGAGGCATCCATGATCAAAAGTTTCGCTTTAACATCCTCATTATAAACACGAGAGACATGATTTAAAAGATATGGTGTTACAGGTAGATATAGCAATACTTTCTCATAAGGATTATTTTACCATTATCCATGTATAGTTAAAGCTCCCCTTATCCGAGCACAATGAATTACCTGCACTAAGGGTCCCCACGTCCATAAAAATCGTTCCAAAAAGATAAAACTCCAAGGTATAACAACAGAAGGATTTTAAATCCATTCTCAAAGAGATTGATAGTGAGTTCACAGAAAGCAAAATCAACCAAGTAAATTATAGTCTAGAGTTAACTTTAATACCACAGGCATGGCCTTGCTTCCAACAGGCGTCCATAACCTCGACAGGGATACCTTTTAACCTTACGAAATGCTTGTGTCGCATCTATTAGATATAGATTTAGAGTTATTTATGACTATTTACTTTTTTTCTTTTTATAAGTTAATTGAAGGACGTTATCCTAGCTTGGTAACTAGCTAATGACAACGCTATTCACAAGAAATAAGAAGAATGAACTGTTAGGATATTCCGTCACATAGGAATAGTTAAGTATAACTTGGTCTAGTATAGAGTTAGGTAAAGTGTGTTTCTTTACTATGTACATTTGTAACTTACAATCCGACGGTCACGATATGTAGTGATCCGACGGTTCACGTCTCCTCCTCGGTATTACCGACACTTGAATCCGTAGGCTAACACCCGATTGGTCCATGAATTCTATTTAAAGCGCATGGAGGGTCATTTGTAGGTTAACTGTTCATGAGAGAAGCTTATGTAAATTTTCATTCTTTTATTAATAAATTTCATGAAGTGGCCACGTTGGCTCAGGCCGTGGACTGTTTCCCTCTTTGAGGGTTTTAACCACGTCAAAAATACCGGTGTATTGATCTGTGATCTGTTTGTGAGCAGTGTCCTTTGGTGTTATGTCTTAGGAACTTACCCTGTAAATTCTTACATGGTATCAGAGCTATTTGAGGGCCGTGTTCGTTGGTGATCCAAATCTGAAGCTGGTACAACTGCATCTGACTGCCATCTCCTACATCTGTTGTTTCTGACTGCTTTCGGGCCGATAGGACTGCTCTGTTATTTTAGGAGCATCTGTTCCAGTGAGGAACCCCTTTTGCTTCACGCGAAAAAGGTTTCTGGTAGCCCTAGCTGTGTCTTTTTTAAGATCTGGAGGTATACAGTGTTTATTTGCAGTTTACAGTTATTTTCTCTCTATTTATTTCGGTTTTGGTTTATTTAGCTCTTTTTATTACCGGATCTATACATTTCATTTCTGTTCATGCTCTTTGCCCTGCGACTCTGTGCGATCTGGGCAAATCAGAAACAGAAAGGAAGGATTTTTCTCATGTGTATGCTCTTTTCTGCTGCGCCTTAGTGTGATCTCGGAAAATCAGAAACATTGAGGAAAATATTTAGTTTCCAGGTAAAGCTAACTTTAAGCCGTAAGGCTTGTTTTTTCTGTATGTCTGTGTTGGGTTTTGTGTTTTTGTTTTGTAGGGAGAAAAAGAGCTTTCTCGAGCAAGCACGTAATCCAAAGCTTCAGTGACCAAAAAAAAAAACAAAGCCCCCCCCGACTTCTCTCTCCCTCTTTCTCTCTCTCTCTCAAACTTTTTGTTTAGCTCACTTGGTTCAAAGCTAATTTATGAGAGTAGAGGTCTTGGGTTCAAATATCCTTTTTGTTGAAAAAGGGGCATTTTTTTCATTTCTGCACATTCTCGCACTTCGTTGGCGCCTTCATCAACGTTTCTTCAAAAAGCCATAACTTCTTCATTCGGAAGCTGTTTTCAGAGCCGTTTTTTTTAACCAACCTAATTTTTCGAGATCTTTCCATTGGAACACTTAGTTTCAGCATATATATCTTTAGTTTCTGTTAAAATGGAAAGTCCATGCCAAGTTATTCTTGATAGCACCAACTACTTCTAATGGTGGTCCTACATGTGGATTTACTTAGAAGTAAAGGTCTTTACCGAGTAGCCTCAGGCCAAGAAACCAAGCCGAAAGATGAAGAGAAGGCAGCTAAATGGGAAAATAGACAAGATCAAGCACGTGGGTTGATAGGGATGCCTATGTTTTCCGATCTTAGATTCCATATTGCAGAACTTGATACTCCTGATAAAGCAATGGAGCAGCTTACTAAAGTTTTTGGAAAAAAAAATGAACTTAGAGCCCATCAACTTGAAAATGAGTTGCTTACATTGGACCCCAATAATTTTTCTTGCATTGAATATTTTTTGCACAAGTTCAAGACCCTTAGACTTCTCTTGGAAGCTGTTAAGGTTAAGAAAGAAGATAGTGCCCTTATATATTGCATTCTTACTAAGTTGGGACCAGCCTACTCTGTCTTTGTTTCCACCTTCCATTCTACAAGAGAAGCCTTCATTTCTCAAGGACATGACTACAAGCCCCCTTCCTTTTATGCTTTTTGTGATTCTATAATAAGAGAACAAGAAAAACTCTTACACCTTGGTCTTCTTAATCTTGGAAACTCTTCTAAGAAAGCGTTAATCGCCCAACAGCAACCAAATTCAAAGAATCCTAAGAAGTAAAATCCTAAAAAGAATGGTCCTAAACCAAACAAGGGTCCTAAGCAATTTCAGCCTCAAAATGAAAAATCATTTCACCAGAATGATAAGGCAAATAAAAACAAATGCAAGAAGACTGATAGACATTGCAACTTTTGTAATCGAGATGGCCACTTAGAATCTAAATGCTTTAAGAAGATGGAAGCCTTGGAAGCAGCAATGAAGAAGCATAACATCCATTTGGAGCACTTTTCAAATTCATCTTCAGGAATGGCACTTTCTGCATGTGGTTGTCAAGCATCTCGGTCTGGCTATGCATTAAATGTCTCTTCTTCCTCTCATTCTCATGAATGGCTCATTGATTCTGGAGCTTCTTATCACATGGCCAAAAATAAAGCCATGTTTTCTTCTTTAAATGATTGTAACACCAAAAATATATATGTTGGTGATAATAGATCTCTTAGTGTTGTAGGGACTGGAACTGTTCATATAGACAATGGTCAATTTAATGATGTATTATGTGTTCCAACCTTATCTTCCAACCTTCTATCTGTATATCAGATAACTCATTCAGGTGAAGGTAAAATCGTTGAATTTTCACCTCACGATGTTGTAATTAAGGACCTAAAGCATCCTAGATAGATTTTAGCCACTGGCATTGCTGATGATTCCACAAGGTTGTATAAGTTTCACAACTTTGGGTCATCAAATCTTCCCTCAGTATTTGTTGCTCATAATGATGAAGTGAGCAAACTTTCGCATGAGCGATTTGGTCATTTAAACTATCGCTCCCTTCAGCATCTATGTAAAGAAAATATGGTGACAGGTCTTCCTATGGTATCTTGCAGAGATGGTGTTTGTTCCGGATGTGTACTCGGAAAACATCTTCGGGACAGTTTTGAAAAACGTGCCTCTTGGCACGCCTCAGCCCCTTTACAGCTTGTGCACAGTGATTTATGTGGTCCACTTCCTGTTGCTTCATTCTCTGGCTGCAA
>APFE030005463.1:0-13704 GCA_000404065.3 Pinus taeda
TCCATCTTATGTGATAATACAAGTGCAATCAGCATTTCAAAGAACCCAGTCATGCATTCAAAGACCAAGCACATATCGATCAAGTATCACTTTCTTAGGGAACAAGTGATTGAACAAAAGGTAAAATTGGAGTATGTTCCTTCTAAGGAACAAGTTGCTGATATTCTCACCAAACCATTGCCGAGGGAGACCTTTGAATACCTCAGGCAAAAGCTGGGGGTAGTTGATGCATCATCTTGTTGTTGAATCTCATCTGTTGGTTGTACACGAGGTCTATATGTGGTATACGCGTACATTTGATGGTTTATCGATTGGTTGTAGATCGATGGCACAGGTTCAGGGGGAGCACATATAATGCATTGTTGGCATTATGGTAGCACAAAAGGAGAACATCGATGCTGATCTGAACATGGCTGCAATATGTCTCTATCTCTTTCATGGTCATGATGGATTATGGTTCTTCTTGAAGAAATTTATGATGGATGGTAGATTATGGATCTGGTCAGGGGGAGCATTATCAACAAAACAAAGACTTAAGCATGTTCTCAGGGGGAGCATAACCGTTTTCCCTTGATGTCAAAGGGGGAGAATGACATTGAGGATCTTGAGGTTGCCATCAAGTCCAAAGGGGGAGATTGTTGGCATTATGATTCTGGTTTGGCTCTATGGTACAGGTGTTGTACTTGATGGCAACTCTCTCATGTGGCAGATCTCAGTTCAGGCACTCAAAATCATGGAAATTAAGATACCTGCAGGTAATCCTAGAAGAAGCTGTGTACCCACAGGTACGTCGTCCAAGGGGTGCAGACATGCTCGCAGGTGCTCCGTTCAGAAGGTGCGGACCCCAGTTTCACTCTCTCCAATGCATAAAAGCGCATGCACGTGGGAATCTTCATGAATGGTTCATGGTATTAGTTCGACAGTTTTTGATCCTATGGCCTTGGTCCGTGGTATTGCATCTACAAATATTGATCCAAGCAATTGGGATAATGGTATTATGTTATTATGATTTTGGACCATTGTATTGTGAAAGGCTTGCCTATAAAAAGGAAAGGAGATCTCTTGGCCAGATACTTGTAAAATTTGAATATCTTAAGATCTGAAATTTTGGGTGTTTGGTTTTAAAAGCTAGATCTAAATCAAGGAGATAACTTAAGGTGAATCTATTGACGTCGTGATCTCTCGGGCGTATGAACATATCTGTGGATCTGACTGACTGTGGCACATTGAAGGACTGTAAATTTGGCCCTAATCAGAAGTCCGCAGGCGATCCGAAGGCGCAGTGCGGTGGTACGCAACTCAGTAAAAGGCTTAGTGCGGGGGTACGCAGCTCAGTAAAAGGCGTAGTGCAGGGTATGCCGCATCGGAGAAGGCACAGTGCGGGGCGCACGCAACACAGAAAAAGGTGAAGTGCGAGGTACACAGGAAAGAAAAGGGCACAGTGCAGATGTACACTATAAGTGAGAAAGTGAAAGTGTGGATCTGAAGAAAAGTACGCAGAGCAGAAGAACAATCAGTGCGGATCTGTGCAGTTTAGACTCAGAAGAGCTGCGGATATACACAGGCCCCTGTTAGTGAAGTTTTGGTCTTATCTTGAAACAT
Source organism: Pinus taeda (assembly GCA_000404065.3). Taxonomy (NCBI): domain Eukaryota; kingdom Viridiplantae; phylum Streptophyta; class Pinopsida; order Pinales; family Pinaceae; genus Pinus; species Pinus taeda. The sequence goes on from APFE030005463.1 coordinate 1,603, forward strand.
TTGTTGACTGTCTTTTATCTATTGCTGTAGAATTCTGGGCTTAGATGTCTGGTATTACCTTTTTGTTTACAGCTTTCTGAAGAATTGGGTTATTCATTGGTTCATTGTATAAGGAGATTGGGCGATTTACATGTACTTGATGATTATTTGATGTTCATGGATCCAGTCTGAAAATTTATGAAACGTGGTCCTTAAAGAAGTAAAAGAGCTAAGGGGGTTGTAGCTCCCTTCCAGGTGAGACTGGAAAATGAGAGAGAGTTGTAGCTCTCTACAGGTTGCAGCCTGCGTACTGGTAAAGGACTGCACCAGTACAAAATCATTGTAAAAGAAGTTTCTAATCGAAAGAAGATAGAGACATATTACAGTAGGGGGTTTTCACCCACATTGGGTTTCCACCTTATATCTCGTGTTCTTTGGTGTGACTATCTGTTTTTCTTGTTTCATGCTCATTATTATATGGTACTGACATACAAGTTAATGATCAATATCTAAATATTAAATTAAGGAAGGCATATTGAAAATAATTTGATAATATTGATTCACCCCCCCTCTCAATATTATTTCCAACAAACTTATCTCTAGGGATTGTGTCATAAGCATTTTTGAAGTTAACAAAGCAACAAAATCATTCTTCTTTGACCCCCCCAAACATTTTCAATAATGTTTCTCAACATGATACAATGATCCACTCTAGAATACTTTGACTTAAAACCCGGTTGTCCTTTTTCCCTCTTTTCTTTTACTTCTTCCCACTTACTGATTCAGGATTGATCATAATGGTTCTATAATTGGAAGGATTATTAATGTGTCCACTTCTAAAAACGGGTATTGTTGGGCTAGTTTTCCCGTCTCTTGGGAATCCTTGTTGAATGATGTTGTAGAATATTTCCATGACGTGTAGTGCAAGAGTGTTCATTCCCCATTTTAGATACTTTCCTTGAAGTTCAACCAAGTCCTTTGCCTCTCCTCTTTCTAGTGTTTTAATTCCAGTCTCTACCTCGTGTAATGTGAATATCTTTGTTGTTGTGTTGATCTTGTGGGTGGGGGGGGTGGACGGGGGGTCCAACCTGTAATTATTTTTCATAGAGTTGTCTTGCATATTCAAACAATTGCTTTGCAGTTATATTATTTTTGATTCTCTTCTTCCTTGGTTGAAGTTCTTGCTAGAAAATCTTTGGGCTATTCTTTCCTAGATATATTCTCTTCTCGCCTTGTTTGCGTGAACTTGTCTGTTTTCATTTTTAGTATATCCTTATATAAATTTACATTCATCTTCTCCTTGCATGTATTTTTCAAGGTTCTCCTTTCCATTTTTCATTCCTCATCAAACCAAGCATTTATAGAAAGAAAATTTGATTCTGATTTCCTATTTTTTGCTCTTTTGCACTTCTCAAGTGCACTTTGAATTATATTTGTTAACTTGTGATTGTTGAAGCTTTGGAAATTAATTTCCTCCTTTTGAATTAATCTCTCTTGCATTGTCTAGAAGATAGTACAATTTTCTTGTGTTAGAATAATTTTGCCCCTTGATAGTGATTGCTGAGAGAATTGGGTTTTCCTCCTATGTTGCCTTTCTTCTAACCATGATAACTCTATATAAATTGGGTTATGGTCTAATTTTAAGTCCCAAATATTCTCTCCTATCTTAAATTCACCTATCTTTTCTTTCACGCTTTGTGAACAAATCGCATAGTCAACTACACTTGCCCCATTGTATGTGTTGCAAGTGAATTTCCCGAACATTTTCCATATATCTAGAAAATTGAAAATAATTAAGTTGAAATCAGCACAGATTGTAAGCAACTGCTCTACAAAATTATTGCTAACTTTGTCATCTTCTGAACATCTCACCCGTTGGTGATGCTCCACTTTAGTGAGCCATATAGGATTGTGATCTTCTTTGCAACAAATAATACTAGCTTGTTGATTTGTTGTTCTAGCATTTAAATATCTCACTAAAGGAACTTCTCGCTCCTAAGAGTAATCAGAAATATCTTTCTTTAATGATGTGTACAGATACTTGTTGTCTAGCCCCTTATTTTTGTATTTTTTTTAGATTTGAGGGGAACAATAGCCTGCTCCAATTCTTATGTGATTCTCATTATTTGATATTTTGAACAATAAATATTTTTTATTTGCATCTTATTGTTGAATTTCTAAGCTCAACACGTTAGAAATCCCTATTGCATTATCTGGTTTATTTCACCTATTTGTTTATTCCATTAACAGGTTATTTATACATATAAATACTGAAAATAAACACAAATAGTCCTAACTAATCTATAGATCAAAAACTGAAATAATAAACAAATGCACAAGGGACACCGTTATTTTTTGACAATCATCCCTAAAAAAACCCAATGTGGGAAAACTGGTGAAACAGTTGTGAGGGTTTTATTATGCAGATTTCTCGAGTACATCTAGGGTGCCAAACTAGCTCACCCAATAGAGATTGTTACACGGTAGTAGGACCTCTTCTTGGAGACATATATTCAGCAAGTATGCCCCACAAAAATCCTTCTGGCGGTTCTCCTAGGCTCTGTGTCAGCCCTGCCAGCCTCAACGTAGCTCTTGAACCCTCTATGTCAGCTTTCTACCTCTCTGTGTCATCTCTCTAGCCTTCTATGTCACCTACACAGGCCCCTCAGTCTCTAGTTGCCTCTGCGTGGCTCCTAATGCCACTGCGTAGCTCTGGCTACCTCTCCGTCAACCTTTTTAGCCATTGCACTAACCCTTAGGCACTATCTCTACCTCTCTCCTATGTACTCACTGCTCCTCACTGCAACAGATAACTTGTTCAAATTTTCTCAACAAACCTCATTCTAGAAAATCAAACTCACTAATCAATCTTGGTGTATCTCCAACTGACCCTCAAGCCTCCTCTTATACTTTTCCCATTGAGTTTTCAACGACCGAGATTAGGTCTCTAATAAACAACTAAGATTATATTTGGCTTGTTCCATGTCATTTAGAACATTACCACCCAGTTTTATATTAATACCCATTAATATTTAAATTTTCCTAAGTTTAGACTTAGGAACTCCATTAAAAGTATTAATTATTTTAATATCTCTCCAACCGGGTGGAATTTCCCCAAACCATTTTTGAGTCCTACAGACCTTATTTATCTTAGCCTCTCCACCAATTTTCATGGCAAGAGCACATCAGATGCTACCACAAATCAACACTCACTCTTAGAGAGGAATATGCTCTAGTAATGCTCCATCAGTGAGCATCACACTGATCCTTTTGCACCAGTACCCGTGTTGATGCTTGGCTTGCTACAAAAGATCTACTCCACTGCTTCTTCCTGTACTACTGCCCATGGCTTTGCCACTGCCACTACTACATGTGTACCACAACGCCCTCTCATCATGTTGTATCATGCTACCCATGGCTCTACCACTATTAACTATTGCACTGCAACTCAGTTACTGAGATGTAAGTAACTAATCTACCCAAGTCTTGACATCCTTGTCGATATAGAATTCCCCTGATGCTGAAGCTACCTCTACTACTATCCTGTGCTCCCTTTACTGCCTCTGCGCTGCTACAAACACCTTTGTACCTGTCGCACTATTGCAACCTCCATTGTGCCTTTCGCACTATTGTAAACATCTCTATACCTCTTGCACTGCTGTAACCCCCATTGCAGTACTGCAGACCTCTGCACTCTAGCACTGCCTTATCGTTTCATCGCATCTTTCTTCTACCCACATCCATCATCTTTCTACTATCATTTGAGGCTCCCGTACCCAAATATGATCTCAGATTTCGGGTACCTCAAGGATCCTGCTGCTACATCTTTTGTAGTCCTCTTGACTATAGCTCGATGTCACCCGACCTCTTCTCTAGAGGTGCATGAATACTCATGGCACATTCGTCATCACCCTCAACTTCTTTCTTCACCTTAGTTGGATCTACCTTAGTTGGAGCTGCCAGTAATACCTCTTCTCAAAGATAGATATTCAGCAAGTCTTCCCCATGAAAATTCTTCTGGTACTTCTCGTAGGCTCTGCGTCAGTCCTACTAGCCTCAGCGTAGCTCTTGAACCCTCTACCTTAGCCTTTTTCCTCTCTATGTCATCTCTCTGGCCTTCTGCATCACCCACGCATGCCCCTCAACCTCTGCATAGTCTCTAGTTGCCTTTATGTGGTCCCTGTTGCCTCTGTGTAGCTCTAGATGCCTCTGCATCAGCATCTTCAGCCACTACGCTGACCCTCAGGCATTGTCTCTGCCTCTCTACTATGTACTCACTACCCATCACTACAACATATGATTTGATCGAATTTTCTCAAGAATCCCCGCTCGAGAAAATTGAACTTACTGATTAATCTTGGTGTATCTCCAACTGACCCTCAAGCCTCCTCTTATACTTTTCATGTCAAGTCTTCAACAGATAAGATTAAGTCTCTAATAAATGGCTAAGATTATATTTGTCTTGATCGATGTCATTTAGAACATTCTCACCCAGTTTTATATTAATACCGATTAACATTTTAATTTTCCTAAGTTTAGACTTAGGAACTCCATTAAAAATACTAATTATTTTAATATCTCTCCAACCTGGTGGAATTTCCCCAAACTATTCTTGGGTCTTGGATATCTTATGTGCCTTAGCCTCTCCACCAACTTCCATGGCTAGATAACATCTGATGCTACCACAAATCATCACTTTTTTAATTAAATGAATGTGACAACCTTTTTTTTCTTTCACTAAAACTAGTATTACCTCATACCCTTTGCCATTTTCTGCTACCATGTTCCAAATGGCTACCTTCAAATAATCATCAAACATAGGAGTTTTGCAACCATCATCTTCATGAGTTTCCATGAGACAAATTGTATCTCTACCTTCTATAATAGGCCCTAACCCAAGTCCCCTCCTCCAAGGGTAACCTCTAAAATTCCAAGAAGCTAAACTTAGGTAGACCTGGGTAGAATTTGACTGCTACACAGTTTGGAAAATAAGACTCAAATTTGGGTCTTCACCCATTTTCATCCATGTAGATCTTGTTGTTTTCTTCCCTAAACTCAAATTCTTAGTTTTTTCTTTACTACTAACTTGCTACCCTATTTTTCCATGAGGCATAAAAATTGCATTAACTACTTTTCCATTGTAAAACAATACCCTTTTCCCTTCATTTCTTGTTGCTCTAATATTCTCCAATTCTTCCCTTCTCTCCTCTTGTTGTTTGTTGGTTAAATCTTCATCTAGGAAGAAGTGAGAGCCTTTCAAGAGTTTATTTCTTCTCAAGATATGGTGTTTTTCTTACATGCTTTCCATGGTGAAATTTATGGGCCAAGGCCTCTCTTCGCATATCTTCACCACCCTCCCTGCTTGGAAAAAATTCCCTTTCTAGTGTAGTTTCTCTTTCAGAAAGTCGCTTGTCAAATTGAGAGTACTTTCATTCTTCCCATAATCTCTTATTCCCTTGATAATAAAGTTTGTCTCCCTGTCTTTTATTTCTTTGTGTTCTATTTCCTAGGCTCTATGAGAACTTGCATCTTCTTCTTCGTCTATCCTTATGTAACCATTAGCGTATTCAACTCTAGCTTTGATTACTTTTGGATTGTCCTTCCTATTGTTTTTTTTTTCCTTCTCTTTTGAAAGGTTTGTTTGTTGAGATACTTGTGTATCTACCCGAGTTGGATTAGAAATGATCACATCCCTATTTGATATTAGTGATTATTTCATGGTTTGCCACGTTGTCTTCATGTTGTGCCATTCTTTTTCTCATGTCTCTAGAGCCTCTTGTGCCATTGTTAATTGTTCTTTTAAAATTATATTACCTTCAATTAAACATCAATTTGAAAATGTGATCCTTGAAATTTTGCGATCTATTTCCTATTATTTGGCTTCCAAACTCTCCAGCCTTTTCCTGGCCTTCATTAGTTCTTGGACATAGAAATCTGATGACCAAGTAAGAGGTGTAAATGTGGTACTGTAAATGTTTGAATCCTCTTTATTTTTGCTACCCCCTTTTTTTCTTTCTAGGATTTTTTTTCCTCCTCTCTGTTCCCATTTTAGGCGAGCAAGACTACACCTTAAAATGTTGTGATATTGCTTTCTATTTACCCAAATCCACCTTCCTATTTTGTTTGTTGAGGCAATTTTTACTTGAACCAAATGATTTGTTTCCACAAAACCTGAGATTTTCTTTGCATTTTTAACATTGGATTTGATTTCCATTTTAAGATAAGGCCACACAGTAAATAAATAAATATCCTTGAGCTGAAGAAAAAACTTTTCATTTTACTATTTTCAAACTAGAGAAGATGTGTAACAAAAAGCTGAGACTCTGAAAACAAGCCGCGAGGACTATTGAATTCATGAATCTCAAAAATCCATGAGACTATTCCCCTCAAAAATTTAAACCCTTGATTCAAAATAAACCCAATTTAGCATAATTTTGAACCAAATTCAATTCCCCAAAAACAACAACGACCACCAAAACTCAAATCCTGTCGATCACTAGCACAATTTTGTTGCTATTGTTCTCTTCCTTTGTAAATAGCTCTATCCTAGTAGCATTTGTGTGAAAATGCAGATGCTCAAACTGCAGACACTCAAATGTCAATATCAGATCTTAAATCCAAGTGTGTGTAGGCAATAAAAATCAAGCACAAAATTTATAAATTCGTGCTACTTCATTAAGATTTCAGTTGAATGTACAGACTCTTCGCATCATAGAGAGATATTGTTAATAATTACCAACCTATATCCATATTAACTCCATATTAAACATGTTACAGGGAAGACTAGTCCTTTCCACTCAAGCTAGAAGTTATACTTTGGAAAAAATTGCATAAAAATGTATAACTTGCATTAATCAATGTTAAGTTAATAGAATTCAATAAACAAATCAAATCCTCTAGGCTTGTTTTGCCAAGAAGTAATAAATTGAGGTATGAAGTGGATAAATTAATTCTTTTCTTAAGGACTTGCATAAATTCTGGTGGGTGCTAACTACTAGTAAATCTTAACTTTTTTACAAATTTAATATTGTATTCAGTAAAGTCTTTCAGTAAAATCACATTCAAATTGCTGGGTCATTTTGAACTACTAAGTGTAGCTCATCATCATGTCTAACATGGAAAGTCTGATTATAGTTCATCATTAGGTCGAAGATGATTGTAGTTCATCATTAGGTCTAAAATGGAAAGTCTGATTGTAGTTCATCATTAGGTCTAAGATTGGAATTTTGATCCCAACCTAAAAATAAATAATGTAGAGAGGGAGAGAAACTCTTTTTGAACTACCAAGTTTAGTTCATCATCACGTCTAAGATGGAACGTCTGATTATAGTTCATCATTAGATCTAAGATGGAAAGTTTGATCCCAACCTGAAAACAAATAATGTAGAGAGGGAGATCAAAAATTTCCATAACAATTAGAATAATATAATAGTACAAATTAAAAAATAAAAAATAGTGAAAGGTTACCAAATAATGTAGAGAGGGAGAGAAAATTGATGTAAAATGTTCGAAAAACACCAAATAAAAAATAAAAATAAATAAACAAAGAAGTAAATAATAATGAATGAAATAACTTAAACAAATAATAAGAAATGGTTAAGACATAAATATAAACCATAAAGATAAAAACCCAAAATATTAATAAAGAAGAATTAAAAAGTTCATATATATATTTATAATATTAATGACTAAATTGAGAAATATGTATAATGAAGGTGTCTTTCGGATTAGTCACACTATTAGGATTTGGTCGACATCGAACCACCTAATGTCGTTCATCCTCATGACAATGGTGAATAAAATGAATATTATTTAGGTATTAAAGTAGATTAAATTGAATAAACCAAAATAAATAAAGTTAATATTTAATTAGTAATTAGTAATTAGTCATTATGAAGTAGTTGGTTAGGAGATAACAGTTAGAAATTCATTGTTCCAACCATTGAAACAATCATTTATCAATTAATTTATTAGTTAATTAATTTATACTTGTTATTATTTTTCAATTAAATTAGATTGAATTAATTTTATTTTTTTTGTTGACTAGCAGAATCGACAACAACGGTGGTATCATACTCGTGTTACGCGGGGTCGAATCCCACTAGCTACCACTATAACCGCTAGGAGGAACCGCACAATGCGTAAGCATGGCCCTCGGGTAAGATGAGACTTGAACTCGTGACCTACACAACAGAATGAATGACTTAGCAGACTGTCTGCTCGCCAAGAGACCAAACCCCTACAGGGAGATTGAATTAAATCAAAATGAATAAAATTAATATTTAATCATCGAATAGGAATAAATATAATTAGATAAGTGTAATGGTTATAAAATCAAATTAATAATATTAAATCAGTTTTTAGGAAAAAATAAGAGTTGGGTTCTCAATCTCAATGGCTTCTCTTAGTTTCCTATGATGGAAGTGATAAACCCTTGTGATAACCTCAGAATCATCAATGAAGATATGATTCTTACATTTCTCCACTTGTTCAGTTAAAGATGAGTAGTGGAAATTATTGTGTTTAATGTCTACTACATGTCCTTGGATTCTTTGGCTAATAGAGTGACCAATTTCCCCAATGTAGGGAATTCAATAGGAACAGGGAATAGAGTAGACCCCTTTCGAATCTTTAGGATTCAGAGGGTCTTTAACAGAACTAAGGGAATTTATAATGGTATTAAGGGGCTTGAAGGTAGAAAAAACTTTATTCTTTTAATAATATGAGAAGCCCTATCAGCGGTCCCCTCGATAAACGAAACTTGCATATTCGAGATAACATCGTCACAAGCAAGTTTAACCTTGGATTCTTTACTAGCTCTTTGAAAATCCTTGAGTTCTTGATGCTTCCTATAGCCATTATTTTCAAAAATTTTCAAAATATGAGACTTTTATTCTTCTAGGTGATCCTTATCCAAAATCCTCACAGCACGAGTGGCAAGAGAGTTGAGAACTCTGAATTTTTGTGTCAGAAAATGATGAGAATTGGCATGAAGGTGTTGTTCCATGTAATTTCTTTTGGGATAAAGTTAGTGACAAGTAGAACCATCAACCATTATAGATAGGAGAATATCAAGGAAAGGAAAGAACCCATTTACCTCAACCTCCATCATGAATTTTATGGATTTTGATTGGTAATTAATATGGTTTAGAAATAAATCTAATTTGTCATGACCATGGGGCCAAACAACACAAGTATCATCCACAAATCTCTTCGATCGCTTAGGGAAGAATTAAGTAGAGGCCAAAGCTTTGGCACCAAAATCTTCCATGAATAAGTTTGAAACTATAGGGGAAAGAGGAGAACCCATCGCTACCCCACAAGTTTGTTCGTAGAAATCACCCTTGAAATTGAAGAATGTAGATGTAAGACAAAGACCAAACAATTTGGCTGTGTCAATATTAGTTACTCGGTTTATAACCTTGACGGATTTTATGTTGTTTCCCTTTATACTAATATTCCTGTATCCATCTCTCTCACCTCTCTCCTTCTCGTCCCCATTCTCTCCATCTCTCCTTTGTCTCTTTATCTCACCACAAAATATACACACTCTCTCTATCTCTCCCTTGTCAATCCCTCTCTTTCCACTTCTGACACTCTATGTTTTTATTCTTCCCTCCCACTCTCACCCTCCAACTCTGTCTCCCTATCTCTCCCTCTCGTGCCCTCTCTCCCTCCATATCTCCTCCTCTCTCTCTCAGGTAAGCTCTCTCGTACTTCCTCTCTCCCTTTCTCTCATACCTGATTCTCTCTTCCCCCATCAATCTCTCTCTCTCCCCCCCCCTTCCAATCCTCTCTCTTCCCCCATCTCTCTCTCTCTCTCTCTCTAAGTATGTTACTATATCCCTCCCTCTCTCCTTCTCTCTCCTTCTCTCCCCCATTCTCTCTTCCTCTCCTTTTGTGTCTATATCACCCTAAAACATACACTCTCTCTCCATCTCTCCCTTGTCACGCCCTCTCTCTCTCCACTTCTCACTCTATGTCTTTATTCTTTCCTCCCTCTCTCCCCCTCCAACTATGTATCTCTATCCCTCCCTCTCTCCTCCTCTCTCTCAAGTCCTCTCTCTCCCTTTCTCTCATACCTCCCTCTCTCTTCCCCCATCTCTCACTCACTCTATTTCTCTCTACCCTCTAATCCACTCACTATCTCCCTACCTCTATCCTTCTCTCTCTCCCCCCATCTTTGTGTCACCCTCTCCCTCTCTTACCCTTCTCTACCTCTCTCACTCCTCTTTCTCTCTGTCTCATCATTCCTCCTCTCCCCTCTTCTTCATTTTATCTCCGTCTCTCCCTCGTCACTCCCCCTATCTCTCCACCTCTATTATTCTGTCTTTGTTCTTCCCTCCCATATATATCTAGAGTTAATATATTATCATGATATAATTAATAATATTATATGGTACCAAATCTAATATTGTTAAATCCTAAGTATTAATTTTAATAATATTAATATTATAATATATTAATATGAATATTAGATTTACCGATAAGAATAGTAATCTTTTAATATTGATATCTTTTAATATTAATATTAAGGCTAATAATGTTTTTTTGCATTGTATTAATAATAATTTGGCCCATAAGTTTGGCATATAATTAGATGTTGTTTTCTAATCTTATTTGTTATATTTTTATTTATTTACCATGCCACTTTATACCTCTTTTATAAATATGGTATTTGGGACATTGTATTTGTCCCATAGGCTTCACCTAAATACAACCTCTTTTTTGAGTTTTGGTAAAAATAAATAAGTTTATGGAGTAAAACCTCTTTAAGTGTTCCTAAACCTCTTTATATTTCAAATTTATATTGTCTTTATACTTAATAATAATTAGATTGATCCTTTTTATATTTTAAATTTATATTGTATTTATACATAATAATAATTAGATTGATTTTTAAATAGGCTGACATTAAATTAAAAATATTAAATGTTAAATATTACATGTTTACATTTACATTTGCATTTTTATGAGAGCTCTAGACCTAAACTAGGTGTAGACCCCACTCGGCGCAATAAAAGGGACATACGAGTCTTGAAAGGCCCTTTTCTCCAAATTGTCTCACGTGGATGATTTATTTATTTTAGAAAAGGCCACATCAACAAGATAAGTATGGGAGGGAAGTTTTGTTTCCATATTTTTTTCCTCCAAAAGAGGTAGTGTGAGAACCTCAAAGAGTTAAGTATCCAAGCTTCGGAGTTTTTGATCCCCTTGGGATTCTATGGCTAGATTTGAAAGAGTTAAGTATCCAAGCTTCGGAGTTTTTGATCCCCTTGGGAATCTATGGCTAGATTTGAAAGAGTTAAGTATCCAAACTTTGGAGATTTTGATCCCTTTGCGATTTTATGGCTAGATTTGATTGTCGTCGAGGTAAAAAAGACACATGGAAAATTTCAAAGCTTGATTTGAAAGAGTTAAGTATCCAAACATAAGAGTTTTTGATCCCTTGAAATTCTATGGCTAGATTAGATTGTCCTCAAAGTGAAAAAGAGAAGTTGGAAAATTTCAAAGCTTCAATAATAGACTCTCCACGATTCAATAAATTCTCCTTCGATGAGGAGGTTCTCGTAGAGGCCCATTCTTGATTTCCATAGAGGGTCGAGCCTCTCGCTATTTGATCTCGAGCTATCCTTCCTATAAAAACAAGAGCTAATTTTGGTGTACTTCTAATGAGTTAACCTAAAATCTAGTAGATTGGTTTAAGAATTATAAGTTTAAATTTTTTAATGAAAAGTTTAAATTGTGTTTTTTAATTAGAATTTTGTTCAATTCATCTATTTAAGTTATTTTTTTTATTAATTTTTTAGTAAGAACAATTATTTTTTTTTTTAAATTTAATATATATAGACTAGGAAAATAGTTGTTCAACTAGTTAAGACAACAATCATTGGCGGCTACCTTTAAATGTAGATTGACTCATTATTATTAATTAATAGAAATCAAGCCACTTAGAATTACACACTAGTAATGTAAGAGAGCAGACCTTTAACTCTTGTTAGATACTTTTGGATGGATATTGGACACAACATATTTCTTTACCTCCACAAAACTATTAAAAACTATATTTTTTTTATTAATTTTATATTTTTTTAAATTACATTACTGTTTTTTAATTAATTT
>APFE030005464.1:0-16769 GCA_000404065.3 Pinus taeda
CTGCTTTTGTGCACCTTTGATTCTGAGCTTCAGATGACCTATCGGTCATTAGCATCTGTTGAGTGATACTCTGAAATCTGTAGTCCTATCGTATGTGGCACCCGTTTCTGAAGAGATCTCTTCTGTGTTCTCCGAGCATTGGCGCTTTCCCCTTTTCCTTAGATGTTTCCTGCAAAATTGCTCCATGTTATTTCCTGTTTTATAGTTTGTGTAAAGAAAAAGGGTAATGGAAATAAAGATTGATATGAAAGCTTTAGATCTTACGTGTGCATAATTATGACATTCAAAGTGAACTGACTCTTCGAAAAACGAAAAGCAGCCATTCGTACAATCATTAATTTCCCTTTTAAGGCGTGTGCTTAATTCTGATTAATGGACGACTTTCCTTGAATACTGCGCCAAAGAAAATTTGCGCTCATCGCAGATCGCAGATCGCAGATTTGTGTTATAGTACCGGCTCATCGCAATATCGCACATTGCACATCGCAAATCGTAGATATGAGTGATTGTGTGTTACTTTACGCGATGTTGCGATATGCGACGTCGCACATCGTCCGTCGGGGAATTCTTAAGCTTTTCATTTAAGAGCGCTCATGGTGAATGCGATGCGATGGATTTCACATCGTTTCTTCGTGGTTTGTTATGCTCATAAAAGAAATTTTTTCTTTGCTTTGCTGCAATAAAATTGTAAGGAAAAACAAAAAATGTTCCTAAAGATGCTTGTTTGAATTTTTATTAAGGGTACCCCTTTGCTTGGTATTATTGCTAATATCAAACAAAGAGGGGGGTTGTTGGTGGCCACAACAGAGTCTTGATTTCGAATTCTATTGGAAAAATGGGCTCCTGACCAAAAACAAGTTGGTAAAGTGAATAGCTATTAGTGTTGCACCAAGTTGTTCAATAGGCCCATAAGGCCTCTGGGAGTTTGCAGCCCAGTTCAAGTGGTTCGTAGATACTAATTTGGTTAAAATTTCCTCTAGATATTTATTTTTGCTTTCCACCTATCCATTTTCTTGAGGATGGTAAGGGGAATTAATTATATGTTTAATGTGATATTTCTATGAGGTAGTAAAAATTTTGTGGGCAGTGCATTGTGATCCCCCGTCTATTACAAGCTCTCTAGGAAATCCATACCACACAAATAGTTCAAGAAAAAAGCTAATAATGACCTCTTATGTTGCCTTTGAGAGAGTTATTTCTTCGACCCATTTAGTTACATATTCTGTGAAAACCAAAATATACACCTTCGTATTTGATGGTGGGTTAAAGGGACCCATGAAATCCAATGCCCATCTTTCAAGGGGTTCGATTATAATTTGTGGCTGGAGGGGCATTTCATCGGCTTGAATGGGGCAACCCATCCTCTAATATCTATCACAACTCTGGACATAGTTATTTGCATCCTTGAATATTGTGCTCTAGTAATAGCCCAAATGTAACACTTTATGCCCAATTCTTCGATCAACGAAGTGCCTATCGTAGGGTTCATCATTGAAAGCCTTAAGAATATCACAAACTGCATCTTCCATGATGCATCTGTAGATTTGAAAATTAGATCCTGTATGGAAATGGTAACCATCAATCCAAGAGAACTGCGCACTACGTTGAACAATAAGCTTCTTTTCCCGGGACGGTAATTGTGTTAGAAATTTTCTTGTTGTTAGGTAATTGACCACATCATCATACTAGGGTGTTTTAACTGTCACATCAAATATGTGTTCATCTAGAAACTGATCTTCCACAGGTAAAGAATTGTCCACTATCAGAACTTTGGATAGAAAATCTGCCACAAGATTCTCCTTACCCAGTCGATCCTTTATGGTAATATCAAATTCCTATAATAACAGTAACCAATGAGTTATTTGACCATTAGTAACAGTTTTATTAGCTAAATACCTAATGGTAGAATGATCAATATATAAAAAGACTGGGTATCCTATTATGTAGTGACGAAATTTATTGATAGAATAAATAACAAGTAAGAATTATTTTTCCGTCACTGTATAATTTAGCTCTGTCAATGTAATATTCTCGATGATATAATAGATGGCATAAGGCTTTTGGTATTCTTCCTATCCAAGTACAACTCTTATTGTTGTGTCTGATGCATTAGATGAAATGTGGAATGGTAAATTCCAGTTTGGCCCTCGTAACATAGGCATTGTTGAGACCATATGTTTAAGATATGAAAAAGAAACAGCACACTCGTTAGCCCATTCAAATTCCACATTTCATGTCAATACATATAATGGTTCTTTTATTTCTAAAAAAATTGCTATAAAACAATGAGAATAACTAGCATAGCCAAGGAAACTGCACACCTCAGTTGGTGTACGAGGAGTATATAGCCTAAAAATTACCTCAATATTTGTTGGGTCTACGTGGATGCTTGAAGCAAAGATATAATTCCCTAGAACTGTGCCTTCTTTCAACATCATATGACACTTTTCATTACTAAGGCATAATCTAGTAGCGATGCACGGTTCAAGAACTTTTTCTATATTATGTAAGGCTTGGTCAAATTCATTTCCATGGGGAGCGAAATCATCCATGTAGAGTTCAAGTCCTTCACTGATTAGGTCAAAAAAAATACTCAAGGTTTCCCTCTAGAAAGTGGTTGGTGCATTACACAACCTCAATGGTAAAACCCTGTAAGCAAATGTTCCCCATGGGCAGGTGAACATGGTTTTATTCTGATCTTTGGCAGAAATCTTGATTTTATTATATCCACTAAAACCATCTAGGAAAGAGAAAAAACTATTTCCAACAAGAGTCTCGAGGACCTGATCTATGAATGGAAGAGGAAAGTGATATTTTTGTGTAGCTTTATTCAATTATCTGTAATCCACACAAATTCTCCATTTTCCATTTTTCTTAGAGACCATAACCAGTGGTGAAACCCACTGGATGTCAAAGATAGGATATATAAAATTAACATCAAGAAGGTTTTGCAACTCTTGTTTTACTATATCCCTAAGGTGTGGATTTAGTCTTCTTTTGAGGTTGGCAAATGGCAAGGGCATCTTTTTCTATATAAATGTGATGTGTACACAATTGAGGATTGATGCATCTCATATGAGAATATTCCCAAGCAAAATCCTGTTTATATTTCTATAGAATTTGAAATAGTTTTTTACATTGTAGGTCATCCAGATTAGCATTAATGTTCAAAGTATTAAAAGTTTCAATTTCAATTGGAACACTATTATGAACTGCAGTTGTTGGTATGATCATTATTCGGAATCTCTAGAGGATTTGTCTAGGCCTCATTGTCAAACATAACTTTTAACATTTGGCAGGTTGGATTCCCAATAGTAGAAGGTTGGTTAATAAATCCATTAATTATATCATCTTCAGTATGCCTTTTAAAAATAAGAGCTTCATCCAGAGTAAGAGGAGAATGAAACTTTTCTTCCTGATATTTGGGATGGAATGATTGACAATTGTCTACTTATAGGATGGGTTTAGAAAACAGATATAAGATGATATTTTTAACAGAAGTCCCTTTTGCAATTGTCATATTCCATGTCTAGCATCCTGTATATGCATCTGCAGTTGCTACACATGGTCTCCCTAATATCAGAGGGTTTCCATCCAACCTATTTCTAGGATTGATAACTAGAAAATCCATTGGGTACTCCTAGGAATCTACAAAAATGAAAATATAATGCAGAGTTCCTTTTGGTTTCACTACCAATCTGTCAGCTAATTCCAGCATAATGGTGGATGGTTTCAATGTTTTGATTCCAAGGACCCCACAGGTTTCTACAGTCAAAAAGTTTATTGCAGCTCCTAAGTCCAATAAGGTATTTGGGAAGTTATGACCTTGAATTTGAACAATAACTACTGGGTTTCCAAGGTCATCATATTTAAAACGTATTTTCTTCCTTAAAATAAGGTCAGAAAGTGTCCCTAGAACATGGATTGTAGGAGGGCCTTTTGGTTTTCTACCAACATTTTTGACACACAATTCTTTGATTGTTTTATCATAGATTGGGACATCCTGAATAGCTTGGAGAAGAGGGATTTTAATACATAAATATTTTAGTTCCCCTATGAGATTGAAATCCGAATAGACTAGTAGTTTTATCATAGTAAGTCTCTCACGGAATGGAGGAGCAACATCCATAGTTTTATTAGGCTCTTTTTATTTGTTTGACTTGTCAAGTGCCTTTGTTTCAATGACAAATAAGATGGGAGGAGAGTGTTCTGCTAATGGCTGCTCTTTAACAGGATTTTCACTGCCTTCCTGCTCTTGGTTTCCTTTACTGTCTTTTGGAAATATATTCCATCCAGTTGTCAATCACAGCTCATTACATTTAAAGGAAGTAGAACCACAATATGAGTTTTCAAAAATCTCCAAATATTGAATGAGCATGTTATTCATATTAGGATTCAGCTGAGTAGATAATTGAGGATGCAATGGAGGTGGAACATTTTGGGGTAATTGGAGTGGAGCTTGCAATGGTGGTTGTGACTAAGGAAATTTTCTGACATATGGATTAATCAGTCCCAAAGGATGCTACCAGTTTTGAGACCACAATGGTCCCTGTGTAGATGAGTTTGCCCAATGTGAAGGGTATGAGTTATTCAATGGTTTTTTCCATGAATATTAGGATACTATTGATTAGGACACAAATATCCGACAAATGGATGATTTATCTAGGATGGTGCAAAGTATGGTTGAGATTTAAAACAAGTATTAAAAGGATGTTGGCCTTGCCATGTTGATCCAGGAATCTATTGTTGAGCATATTGATTGGAATAAAACAAAGAAGGATCTTGCATCATACCTAGAGGGTGAGTCTGCCACTGTCATTGTTGTGCCATGAGATACGTTGGTTTTGGATCTTCCTTAGCTTCCTTGAATACAACCTTCAATCTAGGGAGTGAGGGACAATGTTCCATTGAGTAATATTTAGTGCAGACAACACATATTTCAACTATGTCCAACAGACACTCTTTGCGACTATGCTTCTTTCGAAGAGGACATAAAATAGCAAGGCCTTCCCTGCATCAACCTACTTTTTTCTTTACCTATAGGACATCCAACTGTGTAGTTAATGTACTCAAAATATTAAAATATTCTAAGAGAATACCAATTTCTACTCTCGTTACTCCTCTGCCTAAATTTCTACTTGCTCTACTGAGAGGATACCAAAGTCCATATTTGGTTCGTGTACTTCATCGTGAGCACCTAATACACAATTTTATGATATTTTCATATTCTTATTTAGAAATATCAGCTTTTCCCTTTAGATTAAGTGTTTCTATCCATTCATCTTCCATGCCCTTAATCAAAGTAGTTTTCAATAGTTCTCTAGGTAGGGTAGTGTAAGGTGATCTTTGCAAATTATATTGAAACCTTTCAACATATTCTTCTAAAGTTTCATCTTCTTTTGACATCATTTTAAATATTTATTCTTTTAAATCCCTCGATCAACAATAGTCCTGATATTTATTCAGGAAGTCTTATTTCATTTGATCCGATGAGGTTATGGTAGCCCCTCTTAGTCCCATGAACCAACGTAAGGCTTCTTCTTTTAAGGTAAAAGGAAACAACTTCAATTTTTGAGGGTGAGTTATATAGTCATAACGTTGGCATAAAACATAATATTCAAATAGAAATGCATAAGGATCCTCAGAAGCCATTCCAAATTTTGTAATGGGATAGATTTCATTGGTGCATTGTCTTATGAATTGACAATAGGATATTATATGGTCGAATTTTGTGTTCATGCTACTGCATTTTCCATTTGGTTAAAAATAAGCCAGTAATCGTCAGGAATTTCGTGATTTGGAGCTATTATCTGGAACTTAATATGTTGCCTAGGTTGAGTAGGTCTCACAACATTATTCATATCAGGAACTTCAGGTTCTTTCCTTACAATGGGTTTTGCAAGAAATTATGGCTCAAAAATTCGTGTGTGTGGCTCACTCGTTTCACCTTCCCTCTCTCTTAAATTGCAAGAGCACCCCTCACTTTTACTAGAAGGACTGGGATTCCTAATGGATGTATCTTGAAAGCTTTGCTTAGATCATACATTTTTATAATGAATCTCAGTGTGAGCTATAGCAGATGACCCTGTTGTAGTTTTTAACCTCGTACAGAAATTACCTGCATACGAATTCTAAAAATAGAAAATAATCAATGGCAAGAGCATAACATATAAAAAAAATATACATAAACATTTTCCCTTGGATCCCAAAACCGGGACTACCAGATTGATTTTTCATTATATTCCTTTCAATGTTATAATACATATATATACATGTCAAAGCATCCATAAACACCAATCCATTAACCCTAGATTAAAACATAATCATAGTTCCCTTAACCAGATCTATAAAATACCATGGACCGAAAAACCATCGTGCCCAAAACCATGTATGAAATCCATGCAAAAAACCATAGGTAGGTCCACCCACCCAATATAGGGTCCAAAAACAAATACTAGGGCACTGCCCCCCTCAAACCCCCCGACAAGGGGAGTTGTTGCCCCCCCACGACCCCCCCCATTGCGCCCAACGCAATGAAGGGGGGACTCCACCATGGAAAGAATATAACATAACTCAACATTCTCCCACTTGTTGTTTCCTTTCCACATAGGGCCACAAGAGAGCTTAGTCATTGATCCACACCTGCAATGCCCATTGTTTCTCTAGACCAAGAGAACTTTTTAG
Source organism: Pinus taeda (assembly GCA_000404065.3). Classification (NCBI taxonomy): domain Eukaryota; kingdom Viridiplantae; phylum Streptophyta; class Pinopsida; order Pinales; family Pinaceae; genus Pinus; species Pinus taeda. The sequence goes on from APFE030005464.1 coordinate 6,685, forward strand.
TGCTCACATACTTTGTCAATGCATATGCATTATTCTTCAAAGTTTCCACCTTTACTAGCAACACATTTTTGTCTTCTTCCATATCCCTCACAAAGTGATACTAAAAATCAATGTGCTTTGTCTTTGAATGATAAGTAGGGTTCTTTGCCAAGAAAATTACACTTTGATTGTCACAGTCTATCCTTATAGCTTGTTGTACTAACCCCACACTTGAACACAATATCTACAACCAAACTGCTTCCTTGCTTGCATGAGTGGCTGCCATGTATTTGCCTTTGTAGTTGACAATGCCACTACAAATTGTCTCTTACTCATCCAACTGACTGCACCTCCAAATAGGTTAAACACATACCCACTTATAGGTCTTCTTTTATCTAGATCTCCAACCCAGTATGCATCAACAAATCCACTGATGTCCAAAACTCTATCCAATCCTCGTCTTCCTTGGTAGCATAAACCATAATCAGTACTGCCGCGCAAATACCTGAAAACCAGCTTCACTGTTGTCCAATGCTCCTTCCTTGGTTTTGAAATAAACCTTCTCAATACTCCCATTGCATGAGCAATGTCTGGTCTAGTACAAACTATTTCGTACATCAGACTATCGACTACACTTGCATATGGAACACAGGACATGTCCTCTTTTTCTTCTTGTGCCTTGGGACACTGTTTAGAAAATAACTTTACACCGACAAGAATAGGAACCTTCACCAATTTATTGTCCTTCAAATTAAACCTCTAAAGTATTGTCTCAAAATACTTCCTTTGGTTTAACTAGAGCTTCCTCTTTTCCTGATCTCACTTAATTTCCATGCCCAAAATATAGTTTGCAGCACCAAGATCTTTCATGTCAAATTTGTAGGAAAATTGCGTCTTCAAATCCTAGATAATTTCTTTGTCATTTCCAACCAACAACATATCATCCACATACAATACTAGATAAATAACATGGTCACGAATTAATTTAAAATATATGTAGTGATATGCTTTGCTTCTGGTGAATCCAAGTCCCCATATAAATGTATCAAATTTCTAATACCACATCCTTGGTGACTATTTTAACCCATAAAGAGACATTTTTAACTTGCATACCAGTTCTTTCTTACCCTTCACCGCAAATCCTTTAGGCTGCTTCATGTAGATCTCTTCTTCCAGATCCCCATGAAGAAATGTTGTCTTCGCATCCATCTGTTTTACCTCAAAATCAAAAGCAGCAATAATAGATAAAAGTAATCTAATAGAAGCTACCTTGGTAATAGGAGAAAAAATATCACCAAAACCAATTCCCAAAACCTGGGAATAACCTTTTGCTCCCAACCGAGCTTTATATTTCTCCACCTTTCCTTTTGCATTCATCTTCTTATTAAACATCCATTTTCTTCCAATGGGTTTCCTTCAAGCCGGTAACTCCACTAGATCCCAAGCCTCATTTTTGTGCAAAGATGCAATTTTATCAACCACGACCTCTTTCTAGAGTTTGCCATCCTTTGAATCTACTACTTCCTTCACAGTTCTGGGATCACCATCAGTAATAGATAAAGAAAATTTTTAACAAAAAGTAGATGGCTATACCTTTCTAGGTACCTTCTTTCTTGAATTGATCTTCTCACAACCAGAGTTTGTGGCTCTTCATTTTCTGATTCCTCTTCTGATGTAGAGTTTGATTCTTCCTCCTTTAGCTCAAGCTCTATTTTATTAGGTTCCTTTGGTTAGGAATTCATGTTTAATAACATCTTTCACCTCTCTAAACACCACATCTTGGCTAGACACAACCTTCCTTATTACTAGGTTCCAAAGCTTATAACCTTTTAAACCATCCTTATACCCAATAAAGATGCACTTTTTAGATTATCCAACTTTGTTCTTTTCTCCTTTGGAACATGTACATATGCATCACATCCAAATACCCTCAAATGTGAAAGAGAGGGTTTCTTACCAGTCCATACCTCTTGTGGAGTCTTATCCTCCAACGCTAATGAAGGTGATATGTTGACTAGGTAACATGTAGTCTCCACTGCCTCTTCCAAGAATTCTTGTCCTAACCCAACACCATTGAGCATGCTTCTTTCCCTTTCCATCAATGCCTTATTCATTCTTTTTGCAACTCTATTTTGCTCAAGTTTGCATGGAGTAGTCTTCTTCCATCCTATACCACACTTCTTATAGAACTCTTCAAATTCCTTTTCCAAAACTCTCCACCATTATCTGTCCTCAACACGTTTATCTTCTTCTCTATCTTGTTTTCCACCAGAGCCTTAAATTCTTTAAGCTTGTCAAAGACTTCATATTTCTTCTTGAGGAAATATATCCATGTATTCCTTGAGAAGTCATCTATAAATGATACATAGTACACAAACTTACCTAGTGATGGAGCCAACATAGGTTCAAACACATCATTGTGCACAAGCTCTAATATATATTTCGCCCTCTTACCACTAGAGGGGAAATTCACATGATTCTGCTTCCCATATACACAATTTTCACAAAAATCAAAATCCAGAGAGCTATTAGACATACCTTCTACCATACCTCTACCATGAAGTATTTGAAGGCCCTTCTCTTCAATATGTCTAAGCTTTTGATGCCATAGCATGGTCTTTTCTCCAGAGACCACTAGATTTTCTACTCCACTTTCAGGAACCACAGAACTGTTGCACCCATCAATAACAATGTTACCTTGCAGCTTGTAAATAATTCCAATCCGAACTCCCCAAATCAATACTAGTGCTCCCCAAACCATATTGCATGTATCTTTCTCGAACACTATTTTTACACCTACATCATCCAGCTTGCTTACAAAAATCAGATTTTTGGCTAATGCAGGAAGATGTAGAACACCCAGACATGTTATAATCCTTCCACCTTGCAACTTCAACTTGACTTTTCTGCTACCAATGATTCTAGCCTTCCGTCATCCCCTAAGAAGACATCACCACCATCATATTTAACATACTCGCAGAACCACTCTCTATGGGGAGTGAAGTGAAAGGATGCACCTAAGTCAATCAACCATGCCTCATGATCTACATGTGTACTTGAAGAAAAAGGCAAGTGCACATCCCCCCCTTTCTTTTCTTGGGAGCTTTATATTTACAGTCTCTTTTTTAGTGCCCTTCCTTTCTGCATTTCCAGCACACCTTTGCAGGTTTTCCTAGAGATTTAGATCTCTTTCTAGATTTAGATCTCCCAATCGAGGACTTATTTTTGTTTCTGTTCTGGGACCATCCTCGTATATACAAGGCATAACCATTCTGGTTCTCCATGTTTTTTCATCTCATCTCCTCCGTCAGCAAGGATGAGACTATTTCATCAAACTACAAGGAAGTTGCATTACTACCTATTGCAACAACCAGATTTTCCCACGAATCTGGTAGAGAACACAACAAACTGATGCACTTATCTTCATTTGAAATTTAATATTAACAGATAATGACTGGCTTATCACAGTATTAAATGCATTCAAATTCTCTCTCATCGAGTCTCCATCTTTCATCCTCAAGTTATACAGCTTTTTCTGTAGGAACAGTTTATTCACTAGAGACTTAGATCGGTACAAAGTCCCTAACTTGTCCTACAAATCCTTCATCGTAGCTTCCCATGATACATTTAGCAATATTGAATTTGAGACACACAATCATATTGTGTTGTTTGCCTTCTGATCCAACTTATTCTAGTTTTCATTAGACATTGTCGCCGGTTTAGTACCTTGATCTACCGCGATCCGCTAATCTTTATCCACCAACAAATCCTCCATCTTGAGTTTCCACAACTCAAAACTCTGACTATTAAATTTCTAGATCTCTATCTTTCAACTACTCATCATCTTCTTTCACCACAAGAATCGATCCCGCAGATCTCCCACTAAAGAGGGTCTACCATAGGCCCGAGCAAAACCCTCAGCAGCAAAGGCATCCCATTGAAGCCAAAACAACTCTAATACCAAATGTAGGTTTTAACCCCAAACATAAATTACCTACATACGGATTCTAAAAATAGAAAATAAACAATGTTGAGAGCATAACACATGAAAAAAATATACACAAAAGTTTTCCCCTTGATCCCAAAATCGGGACTACCAGATTGATTTTTCATTATATCCCTTTCAATGTTATAATACATATATATACATAAGCATCCATAAACCCCAATCCATTAACCCTGGATTGGAACATAATCATAGTTCCCTTGACTGGATCTACAAAATACCATGGACCGAAAAACCATTGCGCCCAAAACCATGTGCGAAATGCATGCTCAAAACCATAGGTAGGTCCACCCACCTAATATAGGGTCCAAAAAAAAAATCTTGGGGCACTGCCCCAGACCCCATAGAGGGGGGCTACCACCCCCCTTAAAACCCCCCCGCTATGCTTGGTGCAATGAAGGGAGCGCTCCATCGTGGAAAGAATATAACACAACCCAACACCTACTACTCGAGAGGAAACAATAGAAATCTTCCCATATATTGTTTGGGGACCTGTCGATTCTTGAGACTCTAATTTTCCAATTATTTCATCTATAAAGTTAGTTCTTCCAAAGCCATACTAAGCTTGGGTTTTGGTGGTTTTTGAGGTAGATTTTTTATCTATAACTATCTGATTTGTAGTCTTAGGCCTTTTCCTAGTCACACACACTAAGTAATCTAAATGTATCAGCTGAGGTTAGGCACTAGCACAATCTTTTTATTTAGTGCATTCACAGGTTCTTACCTTTCATATTTAACACCTAACCCTTCAGAGATACAACTAGCACATCTTTGACAACCTCCCCAACAATGACGTCAAAATGTTGGGGTGCTTAGTTGTTCCTGAAGGATCAACTGACCTCTACACATTAAATCATGATCCCAAAGTTTCGTCTGTTTATTTCAAGGTTGTCCACATAGTTTGTGCAAGAGATAGTGCTAATGTCACCTAACTTGTATGGTCCTAATGAAAAGTAAAGGCATAAGAATGAAAGGAACAACTCACACTTACTAAAAGAAGCAACTCACTCTCAACTTCTAGAATTCAATATTAAACAATCAATACTGCTAAAGGAATCAAAGCATTAGGTCTCTTACCAAAAATAGTGAAGTAACTCTACTAAATACAAAGATGTTTCCCAGGAAATTGCTTCTACAAGAAAGGAACATCATTATAACTAGAAATGAATCTGCTGAAAATAACATAAAATATTCAGAATTAACAAATCTACATTAATCACAAGAAACAACAAGGAAAGATAACACTCGAAGAATCAATTGCAATAAATCTAACTCTATGACATTCCATTGTAACTACTAGAAAAACTCAGACTATAATAGTAAATCTGATAATCTACAATTAGATCTGGAATAGGATTAAATAACTGCAGAACAAAGACTGAAAGAAAAATACAAATTTAATAATACAAGAAAGCACAATAATATTTCCAGGACTGGGCCTAAGATCACTAGAATTCAACTGCCTAGTAGCTAACTCATCACAATAAGTTAATTTCGAACCACAAAAGTCTCCATTAAATTATAATGAGGAAGTTACAAGGTTTGTATATAAAAACTTATAACATAGATCAAAGTGACTATTTCTCCCACTTTTCTAACTCTATTACTTAGGTTCAGTTCCTCATTAAAATATTACAAATGAGTCTATTTTCAAATAAAAAAGTGATCTTCAGAATCTGAAGATTCTCAGGATGCTTTATTCAAATTAAAAAATCTCTAATGATTCCCCGTAATAGCAGGGCCAATATCTCTTCTTCAACTAATCCATCCATGATAGAAGTTGATCTCGTTCAGCTAGTTATAATTAATCCGAACAAATCCTTAAAATCCATTCTTCCTTGACTATTGCATGTAACAACATATGATATCAAATATCCCTATTCAATTAATTGTTTAAATTGTAAGTAAACAACTCATTTCGTAATTTAAATCAATTTATTGAGGAAATAAAGTAACGAAAAGCCATTGACTCCTATCTAGAATCTATATCACACAAATTATCGTATTATATACACAAAAGCTTAGAAAACTAATTTAAAGATAAGCGAGTAAGGTTAGAAAATGTATCAATTCTGAACTTGAACAACAGTGCACAATTCCAAGAGGCAAGGATGGTTGACTAAGCCTCGATATTGCATAGTGAATTCTTTAGGAAGGTAATACGAGGAATGGTTGGTCGATCAAGTTGTGAAGATAAAAGAAAATTAGAAATTGACTAAGTGTGGGATCAGTGAGGAAAAGGTAAGACCACAACATGACTTGAGCATGATCACACACTCATAAATGATCGAGCACATGAAAATGAAACATTCAACACCCATAATCAACATGCATCCATTGAAATTACGACAAAATGACACTTACCTCTAAGTGTGACACTTAAGCTACATCTTCCGGCACTAGTTTCGACTGCAATAATAAAGTGCCCAGTACTTTGGAAATAGGTATAATGGACATGCCTATTATAGATAGAACCCATTAGTACAAGATAAAACACAAAATATGCCTCTTAAATGTGCAATATAACCATGGGGGACTCACCCAATGAACCTCTGACATATCGCCTGTGTTCATGGCGTACTAAACAATACCCCTAATTTGACTACATATTGGAAAATACCTCTAAAAATCACATTATTTAACCACCTATCAATATGAACCCAATACACCTTCCCAATTTAAAAAACCCCTACTTTCAAAAGATATTGTATGTATCCATTTTCTTACTAACATTTTTTTATACCCCTTTATATTTTTTAGTTACCTTTGAGCTCCATTTTTTATACCTGCCAATATAAAAACCCTTTACCCCTTATATATCCCCCAATATATTAAGTGATTTTTTCCTTAATATATATCTCCCAATATGAACCCACGTGGTAAATTGTTTCTCCCCTAGTGAATCCCCTGTGGATATAACTCCCTTTTGCAAAGAGTGACACCTCCTTTAACAAAAGAAGACACTTGGAATTTCTTCACAAATGGACTTGGAAACTTGGAAAAAAAATATGGAATCTCTAATAACCGAAAATGATAGCTCACATGATTAAAGTGAGAATCCAAAGTTTGAATATAGGCCAAAATTTGTAGGGTGTTGTAGCAGCGAAAACACAATGAAAAAGCATCGCGGGTTGAGGGGTGTATGCAAAACGTTGAGGATTTAAGTATTACATGCATATTAGAAAGGGCTTAGCACTTTTGGACATGAATTTGTCAACAATGTACTTGGAAGGGTTCCTCCATGTGTGGTAGATACACCAAAATCGACTATTAGCCATATCTAATTAATGCAAACACTTGAAAAAATGAACCAATCAACAACATTTAAGGACTCCACCATATATAGTAGTCTACTAGAGGTATTAATGGAGCACGACCTACACTAAATAACATCATTCTCAGTCATTAATGTCGATAGAGGAGAATTGAGATATCAGTAAAAAAGAAGGCAACAAGGACCACAACCAGCAAAAATGTGTTGGAGAGCCATGCCTGAAGTACAATATGATCTTTGTGAGCAATTAATAGGCATGGAGTGCTTTATTGAAGTGCATAGATTGGCTAAGAATTAATTCTCAATATGATAAACACTCAATTTCCCATTCCCTAATTTAATGTAATTGTGGAGTATGAGTAATAGGGTGATACAACAAGACAACAAGCCATGCTGCAGTTATGATATTGAACATGCAATCTTGTCCTATGCAGATTGGGAATCCATGCTAGAGTGCAGTCTCTGGCAGAGTGGATGATAGAATGGTCAACATCATTCTCTATGTTGTAGATGAGAGAAACCAAGAATTGCAATTGTTCAACTAGGATTAGCAATAAAGGGTTGTGTGAGTGTGTACAACAGAGAGAGGCTAGAAGTGTTTGTGAAAAAGAGAAAGGTTGACAGAGCATGAGGAAGAGTCAAGGCCAAGTGCTTCATAGTGTGCATTAGGAGTAGAAGGCCACGAACAAAGGGAATAATGTTGTGGTTGCTACTGAAGTGAATAAATGGTCATATTAATGAGTGCATAGCTAGATCAAGGCAAAGTGAGCGCCAAGAACAGAGAGTATTAAGTTCCTTATTGAGTGTGGGTTGGCGTCTACATAACAGGGAGTTGGAGCTTCTGTCTTAGTGGATATATGAAGAAATATTGGGGATCGGCTCCTCCTACACGTTGGTGTTTGGATAGATCCATGAAGCTACAAGATGGTGCTTGCATAAATCCATGAAGCTACAAGTTGGTGCTTGCAACAAATCCAAGAAGTCAATGCTTCTATTGGTGCTTCAAGTAAGTTGATCATGTGTCTACCAAAGAAGGGAGTTGGTGGTTTTTGCTACTAGGTGCGAGGAAACAATATAAAGGACTTAGTGCTTCCTGTGAGTGGTGGCTCACAAACTAGTTGACGTAATAGAGTGGTAGCTCATATTTACATCATTTAACAAAAAAACTTTGGTGGTTTTTCCCTAAACCTTTGTGTTTCATGTGTTTATTTCTTATATAATTTTTGTGCATGTATATGTGATGAGTTAATTTCCGGCCATGAGATGATGGTGGTTGCATGAATTATGATTGCCAAGCTTGAATGTAAAAGTAAGATTTGGCATTAAAAGTTAGAAGTATCCTTAATAATGATTCACCCCCCCTCTCAGTATTAAACATTATTTCCAACAATAAGAAGTGAAATAATTTACAATTAATTTATGTTACAACTTAAGTTTGCATGAACTTTTTAAAAAGGTAATTTAGAAAATGAGATTTGAACTCCAGACCTCTTATTACATAAAGTAGCTTTTAATCAAGTGGGCTAGTGCAAAATACATAACAAGGGTAGTGAAGAAGGGTGGGGGAGAGAAGGGGAGTCGTGGTGATTATGCTCTATCTTAAACTATGTGATTTTTAGAGAAGATTTTTTCATCCAAGAACAAATTGAAAAAAATCTAAAGATCAACAACAATGAGGTTAGATCTTGGTTATCTTACCCGAAAAATGCAATTTTTCTCATTGTTTATGATTTATCAAGAACACACAAAGCACGAAAAAGAGCATACATAGTCTAGAAACACTTCTAGTTCTATAAACGAAAAATGGAAATATGAAATATGTAAAAAAAAATGTAAAAAAATGTGTATTTGGATTGTATGCCTCCATATTTGACTAAAAACGTTGTATTTTGGGCAAACAAGCACCCTTTTAAATGAAGCAAAAGATGATCTTAGCTGAAAACAACATTCTCAATGCAATGGAATAGTCGTTTTATGCGAAAACAATATAAAAATAATAGACCTTGGAAGTGTGGCAACACAGGCTTCAAGATCTTGATCACAAATGGGAATAGTCCTTCAAATAGGCTCGGATACCATGTTCGAGTAAATAGGGTATTACATATAGCATGAAAACCTTCAATAACTATTCACACAACTAAATCAAAGATCAAAATGCCAATAGTTTTACATGGTTAAAAACCTCTGGGAGGGGAACAACCCACAACCCTAGCCAATGCAAGCAATTGAAAAAAATGTATTAATGCAAAAAGAAATTGCATAAAAGAGTTCTCACAATCGATCATCAACCATGATCCTTCATATCGTTTAAATAGAGATCATGAATCAGTCAAGTGTCAAGACATGAATCAATCATGTTAATATCAAGGTGAACATAGATCAACAAATTACTCTATATATAATATATATCATAAATTTTAGATTATAATAAAATTAATGCATACAAATAAAAGCACACTTGTACCTAATCAATACACTAAACCAAATTAAACTTAACTAACTCTTAAATATCTAAATATCTTAACCTCCTTTAAATCCAAATTCAAACTTTACTTTTCATCAAAAACGGGGTACTCTCAAGTACAACCTTCAAATAATCATATTCTCAAGCATTATAGCTAAACCACTAATAGTGGTAATAACTATTAAATATACTAATGTAATATAGTAAAATCAAAAATCACCACATAGAATTTTGATAATAATAATATTAGATTTCATAAGGAATAGAAGTACGAAAATTTGTTCTCAAAATAAAATGATATTATAATATTTAACATGGAAAGAAAATCCAAGGTGGTACCGCAAGGGAAATAGGATCCAAGG
>APFE030005464.1:17098-56055 GCA_000404065.3 Pinus taeda
AAATATACTCGGCCGACAGTTTGTTATGGTTATTGCTAAGGCTAATAAACGAAAAATACTTAATAAATTGAAAAATAATTGAAATTTTAAATTAAGATATAAGTTTTTAATTAAATGATTAGGAAATATAAGTATTTTTAATAGTAATTTTCTTTTGTAATTTTTTTTTTAATGCTCTAGTCATGATTGGGTATTCTTATGATGTTAGGTATCTTTATGATATCTCTGAGTCGAATGTAGTGATTTTGGCTAGTGTTAGAAGTGATGTTTGGAAACTTATTGTCTTCCATATTGTTTAACTTTTTATATAGATAAGATATTTAGTCATAGTGAAGCTTTTAAAGTAAAAAAAGATTGCTTCAATGAGAAGGATAAGATAGGGTGTGTCTCCTTTAATCTTGATGTTGTAGGTTATAAATTACTTTTTGACATATTCTATCTTCCTCCATGACTCTCTATACCACAACCCCAAACCTCACATCCATATAACATAACAAGAGTAATCTCAAAGAGTAGCTTCTTTTTTATCTCATATCCAAAGATTTGTTGACTTACAGTTGTTTGCAAGTCCTTAATAAGCTTTCAATACTCCATTTATCATTGTATCCATGTTATAATTCCAATTGAGCTTGTGATGGATATTTATTCCAAGATATTTGTATGAACTTCATCCAAGTTGTTTTTATCATATATGAAAGTACCATAAGTGATATTTTTGGATTTGATTGCCGTGAATTTTGTTTTGTTAGTAATAACAGTCATACTCATATTAACAAAGAAATATTGGAGGATTCTTAGCCCTTAAAGATCTTCTTAGAATAATAAAATCAATGTTACAGTTCATCATGCTTAAGCGTAATAATTATTCTAATGTTATACCTTTAAGCTCCCTTTAGAAGAATAAAAACAATGTTATAGTTCATCATGCTTAAGAATAATAATTATTATAAGGTACATAGTGATATTTTACAATCCCAAAAACAATAAGTCCATGAAATATATGTACCGAGAAGATTCACCCAAAGCAAGGACTAAATGTTGGCTCAACCACGAAGCCTGACCCCAAGGGTGTTGAGAGAATTGAACTCGTGACCTCTCAATAGCAAAGGTGTTTTAACGATTAGAACTTGACCAATTGAGCTAAGGGTTGATAGTCCTAAAAAAACATTTTTTTAGTGTGAGTGTAATATTGATGTAAGAATAAGGGAAACTAGATTAAGAAAAGATTTATGGATAGAAAAATAATTTAATAACATTTTTTGTTAATTTTTTAAGGGGAAATTAATAACTAGAACATGCTATCATCCACGTCAACTATCATTTATGTCTATACAAATCACATCACACTCCCTGTAAACCATATCGACTAATAGCTCCGACTAATCAAACTAATTTTAATGAGAAATAATATAAATTTGTTATTTAGGGGTAGTTGGAGGGGGGAGGATTTAGACAATCTTGATGGAATTGCTCAAGTAAGATATGCTTAGGGTATGGGAAGGAAAATAAATCATCAGGTTGAACTTTGTGGTCATTTTCAAGGCCTCAATATCGCCAAAGATAAAGGTATTAAATATATCATCATCTTAGGGGACTTACTGATAAAAACCCTATATCTTTCTAAACCTATCAGTCCCAAGGACAATTCCATCTCCTAGATATTAATCATAATAAAAAGTTTGGCAATCTTCTTCCTCTCTAAGAATTTTTTCCACATTCTCAGAAGCAACAACCTGGAAGCTAATAAGGGGGCAAATAAATCTTGTACATTGGAAGAAACCATCTTACATATAAATGGTTCTCTGAAACTCAATATTATTCCTAATGACCTATGATATTTTCCCCTCGTTCTAAGGTTGACACTTTGATTTATCTTACCCCTGAGCTTGAAATGATGGTTCCTCTAGATCCATCTCTTGCTCTCTCTTGGGATATAATCTCTCCTTCCAATACCCCCTCCTTTCCTCTGCTTTCCTTGCATATCGCCTCCCCTTATTCCCTTATCTCCCATGACCACCTCCCCCACTCTCCCTTCTCCCTAACCGCTTCCAGTCTCAACTTGTGGCTCCACGTCAGTCCTTTTGTCCTAGTGCCATTATGGTGATAGTTAATATGCCCTCTATCCATATTGTCCTTGACATGGCTTCTCATGGGGTCCACCTCCATGCAGTAGTGGTTCAATCATACTTGCATGCACACACTATTGATAATCCAAGGCCAAATTCTTGGAATCTCCAACACTTCAAATTTTCGATGATTTTTAGGAGTGGGTGTTTGAGCGAAATTAATGGTGATATGAAATCAATCATGTGGAAAATCAGAAAAATGGATGATAAAATGGCTTCCTTATTGGTTCAAACTCCATCCAATTTCTCAACAATTTTGTGCTCTGGTTTTTTGTCAAAGAATTGAGTAAAATTCTGGCTTGGGCATTCAACTGTGGCATCCAGACAGGCTTCCTATAGCCTCCCCTATGATGAGCCTATCCTGGATTTGTTTCTAGCGATAGGGGATTCCAAGGTTCATCACTTCTATTTCTGTGTAATTTGGAGAAAACGTCTTTTAGGCTCGCAAGGTTCTTTTTTTGATTCCAAATCCATGACTCTATGGAACACTTGGGTTCTTCCTAATCTTAAGCTCAGAGGTATCTACAAGTCCCCTTTATTGAATTTAGAAACTTTACAATCCTTGTAAGGAAAGGCTATTTATCACAATTTGGTATACAATATCATCGTTCAATAATTCTCTGAGTTTCCTATACTCGTGGCTTGCTCGAGGAAGTTTTTGGTCCAAGGGAATTCTGTAATCTTTCTTAGGAGTAGAGTGTAGTTTGTGAATTTGGATGTTTGCTAAACTGCCAATTTGCATTTCCAAGATTTTAACCTTTGGGTTATTTTAGGTCATCCTTGTTTAATCCAACACATAAAATCCCTTTTAGAAATGGAATCTAAATCAAATTTTTATGCTTCTATAAAGGATCATTTATGTCCTAATTACCACTCTGAAATTGAAGCATTGCAACAAAAACTATATGAATTACAAGTGAAATTTTGGAAGTTGTATCATTCGCAAATGGAACAAGAAGAACACATGTTGGTTATCAAGGAGCAGGTGGTCAGAATGGAGGATGAAGTTGATGCTATCAGAGGAACGATTACAAAACTCAAGCTCACCAATACCATGCTTGACCTTCTAGACCAACTTATGGACATCCCTGTCAAACTTGATATCAATAAGCCATCTCCAAAATCAGAATAATCCATATGTCTTTTATGTTAGGTTACAATTTTGCAAGATTTATTTTTTCCTTTGTAATTTGTGAAAGAATAGTATTGTTTACATTTTGTAACTCTTGGTTCCCTACCAGAAATTGTAACAATGTATTTCTAGTATGGGCAGTGTTATGGTATTTGTTTATAGGTAGATAGAAAAAGTCTTATTCTATGATAGTATGATGGTTAGGAAGTTTATATGAATCTGGAAATTATACTCCCTAGGTAGCTCAAGTGGCGATGGCCGTGGAAATGAAGTCTCACCAAACCAGAGATCTTGGGTTCGATTCTTGTGCTACCCTCCCCAAAAATGGGGTGAATAACGGACATGTAAAAACTTGAAAATGAAAGAGTCCTACCAAACTTAAAAAAACAAAAAAAAACAAAACTAATTTGGCAACATAATTTTATCATGAAAATAAAATTTTATTTTAAAATCAAAATCATTTTTCTATATTCAATTGGCTTAAAAGACAGACAAATACACTTTATAAGTTCCTGCTTTATGAACTCTTTTTAATTAAAATAGTTGTTGAAATTGCTCTAAACTTTCTTTTACAAGATATCGAAAACATTATTCAATCTTTTCAATGGACAAGATGTTGAAGCTATGGTGTTTTGCTTTTAATTTTTTCCCTTTGATTTAAGTTAGCTTTAAGTTACCTGTGTTATAGTTATGATTTTATAGGGAGAAGGAAATATGATCTATGTTCTATTTTAAAAATTCTAGTGAGGAATCTAAATAGCAACACGGAAAGTTCAATATGGGAATTGAAAATCATTTTTTGATTATTTAAATTTTAATTTATAATGTTAATTGGATTTATAATAAGCTTTTAAAAAGAAATGAAATTAATTTAAATTCAATTCCTAGAGTTTTATGAGTTTTATTTAAGGAAAAATGTTTTAAGTAAATATTCGCAACATAATCATTTGATAATAACAATAAGTATCGAATAACCTCATCCATTCATCATAAATATAGTTGTCAAGAGATTATAGAAAATAAAATAAATTTATTATATAAATTAATTAGTGGAAGAGCTGATTATAAAGATTTATTTTAAAATTGAATGGAATTTTTTTAAATAAAAGTGCTAGTTATATTTAATTCTTTATTGGTAAAAAATTGGTTATATTTTAATTTAAGTGTAAGAAATGGATAATGTTTAGTTATAAGTTAATTAGGTATATTTTTATGTTTTTCTTTATTAGTGTTTAAAGAAAGAAACTTTTTAATTTTAAAATTGTGATGTTTTCCAATAATTATTATTAAATAATTGTTTTATTAGGAATAAGTTTTTTTGCAATTGATTAATTTAATTAATATATTTTTTATTAGTATTTAAATTTTAATTATCAAAGAAGGTTAAAGATATTTATTTTATTGAAATTTTATATAGTAATAAATTGGATGAAGTTGTTGATTTAATATCAAAATTCTATTTAATTTTTGGATTTGTGCAATTTCTTTGGTAAGTAGCTATATAAATTTGACAAGGGTTTCTTCTACTCCATTAATTATATTATCCTCAGTATGTCATTTAAAAATAAGAGCTTCATCCAGAGTAAGAGGAGAATGAAAATTTTCTTCATGATATTTGTGAGGGAATGGTTGATAATTGCCAACTTATAGGTTGGGTTTAGAAAATAGATATAAGATGACATTTTTAACAGAAGTCCCTTTTGCAATTATCATATTCCACATCTAGCATCCTATATATGCATCTGCAGTTGCTAGCCATGGTCTCCCTAATATCAGAGGGTGTCCATCCAACTATTGGCGCTATGACACAGGTGTTGTCCTTGATGGCGATTGACTCAGATGACAGATCATAGTTCAGGCTCACAGAATGAAAGAAAAAGAAGTATACGCAGTTTCCACTTGACCAAGCCGCGTATACAAGCAGGATAGTAGACCAAAAGGCGCATATGCGTGTACACGCACTTTCACGCAAGGAAAAGCGCGTACATGTTGGAAAACTTGGATTTGGTCTGTGGTATTTGGTCCCTGGTATTTTGACCCATGGTATCTTGACCGAAGTGTTGACCCCAGGTATCTAGTCCTAGGTATTACTTCTAAGTTTTTTTGGACCATGGTATTGAGTAAGGCCTAAGACTATAAAAGGAGAAGGAAATCATTACGAAAAAACACTCAAGGATTGAATATCTAATGAAGAGCAAGATCTAGGCTATTGGTCATTGGGTTATGCTGGATCTGAATCAAGGAGGAACCTGATCGCTTGAAGAAGGATAAAGTTCTATTGATGGGTCAAGATATTTAGGCTTGAAGAGAAGTATCTTTATGTGGTTTTGACCTTTTATTGGCGCATGCGTAATCTATAAATCTAATGATCTGGGTATAACTAATGTCTAAATAGTTGTAAAGGTTAAATCATCTTTTACAGATCTATATGCAAGTTCAGTATAGCAAAGGCACGTATACACTCTGGTTCAGCATTTCAAAACGGCGTATATGCAGGTCTGCCTTTAGATAACAGCGTATGAATGCAAGTTCGACACATTGAAGTAGTGTGCATCTCATAAAATATGTTTTAGCTACTTCTATTTTCTATTGTAGTGTTTTGGGTTCTGCATTGGGTTCTGGTTACTGTTACTGTGTTTTGGCTACAGATTTCAGAAAAGTGATTGTTTGATTCAATTTTGGTTGGTGCAGTGGAGATTGATTGATGCAGATATATTTGATGTTTGATTGATGTTATTGATGGATCCAGTCTAAAAATTTATGAAATGTGGTCCCTGGAAGAAAAGAGAAGGTTGTAGCCTTCTATAGGTCAGCACTTATGTACTAGTGCATCAGCTAGTACAAGAGCTAAGGGGGTTGTAGCTCCCTTCCAAGAGAAGCTGGATAACGAGAGAAGGTTGTAGCCTTCTACATGTAGAAGCTTGCATACTGGTATAAGACTACACCAGTACAGAAATATTGTAAAAATAAGTTTCTTATTAAAAGAAGATAGAGACAAATTGCAGTAGGTGGTTTTCATCCATATTGGGTTTCCACCTTATATCTTGTGTTCTTGTGTGTGATTGTCTGCTCTATTTTTACTATACCTATTACTGCTTATATGGTTCTGATACAAAAATTAAAGATCAACTGACTAAATAATAAGTTTACAAGGTATATGCTAGTTTCTCTAAACACAGTTGCATATATACGCAATTTTCATTAACAGAAGTAGCGTATACAAATCTGTCTATGGAAATGAAATATTGTTAAGTTGCTAATACTGATTCAACCCCCCCCCCTCTCTGTATTATTTCCAACAATTGGTATCAGAGCAGGTCCTTCAGAAGAAGCTTGATCGCTTGAAGGAAGATCTATCATCATGAGCAACTACGAAAGAGAGGCATCCATCAGGCCACCAATCTTTGATGGGAGCAGCTTCATCTATTTGAAGGTGAGAACCACAGCCTATCTTCAATCTCTTGGAACAAAAGTTTTGGATATTGTGGAAGGAGGATACACATTTCCATCAACAACTCCTACAAATACGGTAGGTAAAAAGCAATATGAAACAAATGCAAAGGCTGTCAATACTCTATTGGGGAGTCTGTCACAATTAGAATTCGTCAAGGTTATGAAGCTCAAAACCGCCAAATAAATATGGGACAAGATCATTCTAAGCTATGAAGGAGACAATCAAGTAAAACGTGCAAAACTACAATCTCTCATAATTCAATATGAAACTCTCAGAATGCACAATGATGAAAGTGTAGCTAATTATTTCTTACATATAGATGAGATTGTTAATCGCATGAAAAACTTGGGTGAAGAGATAAAAGTAGTTATTTAGTTGAAAAGGTTCTAAGATCCTTGTCTTCTAAGTTTGAATCAAAAGTTTTTGCCATAGAAGAAAAGCAGGATCTTCATAGTATTACTATGTCACATCTGCATGGAATCCTAACTGCTTTCTAAATGAGAAAAGGGGTTCCCTTGGATATGAGAGAAGCTGCAATAAAAGCTTCAGGAAAAGGAGAACTCAGTGAGTCTGGACATATGTCAGAAGGAGAGGAAAAATCAAACTTTGTCAAGAACCTTCAACGGGGTTCTAGAAGATTCAGAGGTAAACTACCTTTCAAATGTTTTTCTTGTGGAAGAGTAGGTCATTATGCTGCCAAATGTCCTCACAAAGATAAGCTTGATAACGGTAAGGAATCAACAAAATGGAATAGAAAACAAAGTGTAATAAGAAGAGCTACTATATGCATGAAGATAGTGATGCTTTATCAAATAGTGATAAAGATGAAAATAGTAATGATTATAGACTTCTGATGGCTTTTGAAGATGATTATTTCTTGGATGCTTTAGATGAAGATGGTCTCTATGAAGAAATTTCTAAACTTAAAATCTGTTTAGAAGAAAAGAGTATGATTATAGATACTCTTACATTCCAACTTACTGAAAGGGAAAAACACAATGAAAAGTTAGAATGTGAAATTGTGGGTCTAAGAAAAGAAATTGAGAAAACAAAATCTCTCAATCTTAAGTTTGCTAAAGGATCAGAAACTTTAGATCAAATTATCAAAGTGCAGTGTTCTCCTCTGATAAAGACAGGTCTTGGATATACTGAAGAACCATCTCAAGCACAGAATCCATCAACCTCCAAATGCTATCTTGATGCAGCAAGGAGAAATGAACAGGTTGACAATCATTAGCAGAGGCTTAAAGCAGATCACCAGGTAAATCGAGTTCAATCTACTTCAAGCATGAACATAAGCTATAACGAACCACAGGTAAATCATTCTCAATTTGCTTCAAGAATGAATGCCAATGGAAACTACAATCATCAGGTCAGTAGATTCGATAATCGTAGGAATTTCTTTAATAGCCAATGTTTTTCATGTCATAACTTTGGACACAAAACTGCTCAATGTGTTGCTTACAAGACCATCATGACTAGAGAAGTAAAAAATCAAATGAATGTGACTAGGATCATGAAAATGACCTACAATAACTTTTCTGCTCTTGAAAATGAAATAGAATGCTCTATCTGTAACAACTTTGGTCATGAAGACTCTAAATGCAGAAGTAAATTTTAGAAAACATCTTAGAAGGAGCAAGCTTCATTGGGTCCCAAAACATGGAAAAAGAAAGAAATGCAAACCAAAAGATGTGGTAAAGCCTTATATGAAGAAGGACAAGAAAATCAATGGTACATTGATAGTGGATGCTCGAAACACATGACAGGTGATAAAGAAAAACTTCAGTCATATAGTGCCTTAGAAAAGGAAAGGAAGGTCTCATTTTGAAATGACACCATTGCAGTCATAAAAGGTAAAGGTTTTGTTCTCTTAAAATAAAAGGTCAAGGCTGGGAATGTTATGTATGTTAATGGTTTAAAGCATAATATGTTGAGTGTTAGTCAAATGTGTGATCAAGGAAATGAAGTAGTATTTCGATTAAATGGATGTGTTGTTCGTGAGCTTGATACAAGAGAAACTGTGATCAAAGGCATAAGAACTCCAAATAATTTATACATACTCAAGGGAGGACATAAACAATGCTATCTAAGCAAAAATGATGAACACTGGCTATGGCACAGAAGATTGGGGCATCTAAGCTTCCCTCATATAAGGAAAGCATGCAAATTCCAGGCTATTCACGATCTTCCTGACATAAGAATTCCAAAAAATACAATATGAAAATCATGTCAATTTGGTAAGCAAACCAGAACACATTTCCTTGAAAAGGAAGGATCAGCTAGTAACCCGCTTGAACTTGTCCATACTGATTTATGTGGTCCATCAAAGAAAAAGTCACCTCGTGGAGAAAAATAGTTTATATTTTTCATTGACGACTTTTCCAGAATGTGTTCGATAGGACTTCTAAAGCATAAAGACGAAGACTTTGAAAAATTCAAAGCATTCAAAGCTTTGGTTGAAAATGAATCACATTACAAAAACAAATGCCTCAGGTCTAATCGAGGAGGAGAATTTACCTCGGATGAAATCTTCAACTTCTGTGAAGAACATGGAATAAGAAGGGAATTCTCTATCGCAGGGACTCTTCAGCAAAATGGAGTGGTAGAAAGGATGAACTCCTGCAACCTTCTGGGGTGAAGTTGCATTTGCTACCATCACTATTCTCAAAAAAACGAATGTTTGAGTAAACAACACTCAAATTCATCATGAACTTTAGTATGGTAAGGCTCCTCCTGTAAAATACTTCAAATTTTTTGGAAGCAAATGTGACATCAAAAGGACTGATGAAAAACTTGACAATTTTGAACCTAGAGCAGATGAAGACATTCTCCTTGGTTACTCTTCCCGAAGTAAAGGATGCAAGTGTTATAATAAAAGACTGGGAAAAATTGTTGAAAGTATTGATGTTGTGGTTGATGAAGCAGGCGAAAATCCAAAGTAGGTAAAAACTGAAGAGTGGGAAGATGATGAGGATTATCCTTCCACATCAAATTAGACTAATGCTGAAGAAGGAGAAACCAATGAAGCACCAGAAGATCAAATAACGGCAGAAGAAAAGACTCCATCTAGATATGTTCAAAAAAACCATCCAGAGACTCAAATTTTGGGACAGAAAGAGGCAGGTGTGCAGACAAGAAGAACTATTATAGAAGCTTCAAGCTATCTAGCATTGCTTTCTTCCATCAAACCACAAAATGTACATGAAGCATGCAAAGATGAATGTTGGGTCAAGGCCATGAATGAAGAACTTGAGAAAATTGAAAAGAATAATACTTGGGAATTAGTTCCTAGACCTCATGATAAGAATGTCATAGGAACCAAATGGATATTCAAAAACAAGCTGAATGAAAATGGAGAAGCTATTAGAAACAAGGTCAGACTTGTTTGTAAAGGGTATGCTCACAAGAAGGTATAGACTTTGAAGAAACTTTTACACCTATTGCTAGACTTGAAGCCATAAGAATGTTCTTGCTCTTTCTAGCTTTCAGAAGTTCAAAGTATATCAAATGGATGTGAAATCTGCCTTTCTTAATGGAGACCTAGAAGAAGAAGTATATATTGAGCAACCAGATGGATTCATCCTTGGAAATGATCCAAAACTTGTATGTAGACTGAGAAAGGCTCTCTATGGTCTAAAACAAGCTCTAAGGGTGTGGTATTATCATCTCGACAAATACCTTCATCAACAAGGTATTTCAAAAGGATTAGCTGATAACAATCTATATATAAAAATTGACAATGATAAATTGCTAAAACTTGTTGTGTATGTTGATGATATCATTTTTGGGAGTAATGAAGAAGCCATGAGTCAAAAATTTGCTTTGGTAATGCAAAAAGAATTTGAAATGTCCCTTCTTGGTGAGCTCACATATTTTCTTGGTTTACAAGTTCAACAAAATAAAGATGGTATTTTTCTATCACAAACCAAGTACCTCAAGCAGATCTTGAAGAAATCTGGAATGGAATATTCTAAACCAGTATGTACTCCTATGGTAACAGGATGCAGCCTCAGCGCAAATGATGAATCAGCAGTAGTACATCAACCAACCTACAGATCCATGATTGGTAGTTTTCTCTATCTAACAGGTACCTGACCATACATCATGCATGCAGTGGGAATAGTTGGCAGATTCCAAGAAAATCAATAGGAAGCACACCTTCAAGCAGTCAAAATGATTTTTAAATATCTTCAAGGGGCACAAAACTTTGGTTTATGGTATCCTAGAGATATAGATCTTACACTTCATGCATATACAGATGCAGATTGGGCAGGAAGCGTGGATCACAGAAATAGAAATAATGGTGGTGCATTCTATATGGGTTCCAGATTGGTGTCTTGGTTCAGCAAGAAACAAAGTTCAATTGCATTATCTACAGCTGAAGCAGAATATGTGGCTGCCGCATATTGTTGCACACAACTCCTTTGGATGATGAAAACATTGTAAGACATTCAAATCACATATACTCCACCCATCTCCATTCTATGTGATAATACAAGTGCAATTAGTATCTCAAAGAATCCAGTCATGCATTCCAAGACCAAGAACATACCTATCAAATATCATTTTCTCTGGGAACAAGTACTTGAACAAAATGTCAAATTGGAGTATGTTCCCTCCAAGGAACAAGTTGCTAATATATTCACCAAACTAATACCTAGAGAGATATTTGAACACCTCAGACAGAAGCTGGGAGTAGTTGATGCATCATCTTGTTGTTGACACTTATATATTTTAGAGAAAAATGGTTGTACGTGAGTTTCATGAAGCGTATCTGCATACATATGTCGGTTGCTATAGATACAGCCGCATATATGTTGGTTTGAAGAATATCAGTGGGCCAGACTCAGGATGAAAAGAGTCTGATATGGGTCTGATAGTGATCATTTGGCATAGGTTCAGGGGGGAGCATAAACTTCTAATAATGCATTGTTGGCATTATCTTAGAAGATCTTGGTACAATTTCACAGTTGTTTGTGATTCAATCGCAGAGGGAGATCATGGTTGCTAGTCTGGATGGTGATTGACAGATGTTGCTAATGGTAGTTTCTGATTTTAGATATCTTGTCCCTATGTCATGTATATATTTTATTATCAAGGTCATGTAATGACCTATTTTGTTTCCCCATTATGCTTGGATGGATGATGTAATGTTCTTGTTTTATCATGTATAAACTTTTGGTATATCCCCACTTGGTTGGGAGATGGATGTATATGTGAGTCTTTGGTGATAGGAAGGTCATTTATGATGTATAAAGTCATGTTCTTCTTGTAGAACATATTTTTGCAACCCTTGCTTACAGTCAGGGGGAGCATGATCAGCACACTTCAACATATCAGAGAACTCAACATGTACTCAGGGGGAGCATAACCCTTTTCCCTTGATGGCAAAGGGGGAGAATGGCTTGGGGTTGCCATCAAGTCCAAAGGGGGAGATTGTTGGTGTTATGACATAGGTTTTGTACTTGATGGAAACTCACTCAGATGACAGATCACAGTTCAGACTCACAAAATGAAAGAAAAAGAAGTATACACAGGTTCCCCTTGACCAAGCCGCATATACATGTGGGCTAGCAAACCAAAAGGGGCTTATACGTATACACACACTTTCATGCAAGGAAAAGTGCGTACATGTTGGAAAACCTAGTTTTGGTCCGTGGTATTTAGTCCCTAGTATTTTGACTCGTGGTATTGATCCAAGGTATCTTGGCCGAAGTGTTGACCCCATGTATCTGGTCCTAGGTATTACTTCTAAGTGGTTTTAGACCATGGTATTGAGTAAGGCCTAAGACTATAAAAGGAGAAGGAAATCATTAGGAAAAAGCACTCAAGGATTTAATATCTAATGAAGAGCAAGATCTAAACTATTGGTCATTGGGTTATGTTGGATCTGAATCAAGGAGGAACCTGAGCGCTTGAAGAAGGATAAAGTTCTATTGATGGGTCAAGATCTTTAGGCTTGAAGATAAGTATCTTTATGTGGTTTTGACCTTTTATTGGTGCATGTTGTAATCTGTAAATCTGATTATTTGGGTATAACTGATGTCTGAATAGTTGTAAAGGTAAAATCATCTTTTACAGATCTATATGCAGGTTCAGTATAGAAAAGGCATGTATACACGTTGGTTCGACATTTCAAAACGGTGTATACGCAAGTCTACATTTAGATAACAGTGTATGAATGCAGGGTCTACACATTGAAGTAGTGTACGTGTCATAAAATATGTTTTAGCTACTTTTGTTTGTTGTTGCAATGTTCTGGGTTCTGCATTGTGTTCTGGTTACTGTTACTGTGTTCTGGTTACAGCTTTCAGAAAAGTGATTGTTTGATTCAGTTTTGGTTGGTGCAATGGAGATTGATTGATGCCATTATATATTTGATGTTTGATTGATGTTATTAATGGATCCAGTCTGAAAATTTATGAAATTTGGTCCCTAGAAGAAAAGAGAAGGTTATAGCCTTCTATAGGTAAGCACCTATGTACTATTACATCAACTGGTACAAGAGCTAAGGGGGTTGTAGATCGCTTCCAAGAGAAGTTGGAGAATGAGAGAAGGTTGTAGCCTTTTGTAGGTAGAAGCCTGTGTACTGGTATAAGACTGCACCAGTATAGAAATATTGTAAAAAAAGAAGTTTCTTATTAAAAGAAGATAGAGACAAATTGCAGCAGGTGGTTTTCACCCATATTGGGTTTCCACCTTATATCTTGTGTTCTTGTGTGTGATTGTCTTCTATGTTTTTACTATACCTGTTATTGCTTATATGGTTCTGATACACAGATTAAAGATCAACTGACTAAATAATAAGTTTACAAGGTATACGCTAATTTCTCTAAACACAGTTGTGTATATACGCAAGTTTCATTAACAGAAGTTGTGTATATAATTATGTTTATGGAAATGAAATATTATTAAGCTGCTAAAACTGATTCACCCACCGCCCTCCCCACCCCCCGCAAGTATTATTTCCAACACCAACCTATTTCTAGATTGATAACCAGAAAGTCTATTGGGTACTCCTAGGAATCTAAAAAAAAGAAAATATGATCCAGAGTTCCTTTTGGTTTCACTACCAATCTGTCAGCTAATTCCAGCATAATGGTGGACGGTTTCAATGTTTTGATTCCAAGGACCCCATAGGTTTCTACGGTAAAAATGTTTATTTCGGATCCTAAGTCCAATAAGGTATTTAGGAAATTATGACCTTAAATTTGAACAATAACTGTTGGGTTTCCAGGGTTATCATATTTAATAGGTATTTTCTTCCTTAAATTAAGGTCAGAAAGTGTCCCTAGAACATGGATTGTAGGAGGGTCTTTTAGTTTTCTACCAACATTATTGACATATAGTTCTTTGATGGTTTTATCATAGATTGGGACATCTTGAATAGCTTGGAGAAGAGGGATTTTAATATAGAAATATTTTAATTCCCCTATGAGATTGAAATCAAAATAGACCAGTGGTTTGATCATAATAGGTCTCTCAGGGAATGGAGGAGCAACGCCCATAGTTTTATTAGGCTCTTGTTGTTTGTTTGACTTGTCAAGTGCCTTTGTTTTGATGACAAATAAGATGGGAGGAGGGTGTTCTGCTAATGGCTTCTCTTCAACAATATTTTCACTACCTATATGCTCTTGATTTCCTTTACTATCTTATGGAAATATATTCCATCTAGTTGTCAGTCGCAACTCATTAAATTTAAAGGAAGTAGAACCACAATCTGAGTTTTCAAAAATATCGAAATATTGAACGTGCATGTTATTCAGATTAGGATTCAACTGAGTAGATAATTGAGGAAGCAATGGAGGTGGAACATTTTGGGGTAATTGGAGTGGAGCTTTCAATGGTGGTTGTGACTAAGGCAATGTTTTGACATATGGATTAATCAGTCCCAAATGATGTTGCCAGTTTTTGAGAACACATTGGTCCCTGTGTAGATAAGTTTGCCCAATGTGAAGGGTATGAGTTACTCAATGGTTTTTTCCATGAAGATTATGATACTATTGATTAGGACACAAAGGTCTGACAAATGGATGATTTATCTAGGGTCGTGCAGAGTATGGCTGAGATTTCCAACTGGTATTAAAAGGTTGTTGGCCTTTCCATGTTGATCCAAGAATCTATTGGTGAGCATATTGATTGGAATAAAACAAAGAAGGATCTTGCATCATACCTAGAGGGTGAGTCTGCCACTGTCGTTGTTGTGCCATGAGATACGTTGGTTTTGGATCTTCCTTAGCTTCCTTGAATACAACCTTCAATCTAGGGAGTGAGGGACAATGTCCCATTGAGTAATCTTTAGTGAAAACAACACATATTTCAACTATGTCCAACAGACACTCTTTGTGATGGTGCTTCTTTCGACAACGGGGACATAAAATAGCTAGGGCCTTCTATGCATCAACCTATTTTTTCTTTACCTGTAGGACATCCAACTGTGTAGTTAATGTACTCAAAATATTAAAATATTCTAAGATACTACCAATTTCTACTCACGTTTCTCCTCTGCCTAAATTTATGCTTGTTTTGTTGAGAGGATACCAAAGTCCATATTTGGTTCGTGTACTTCCTCGTGAGCACCTGATACACAATTTTATGATATTTTCATGTTCTTATTTAGAAATATGACATTTTCCCTTTAGATTAAGTATTTCTATCCATTCATCTTCCATGACCTTAATCAAAGCATATTTTCAATACTTCTCTAGGTAGGGTAGTGTAAGGTGATCTTTGCAAATTATATTGAAACCTTTCAACATATTCTTCTAAAGTTTCATCTTCTTTTGACATCAGTTTAAATATTTCTTCTTTTAAATCCCTGGATCATCAATAGTCCTGATATTTAGTTAGGAAGTCTTCTTTTATTTGATCTGATGAGGTTATGGTAGTCCCTCTTAGTCCCATGAACCAACATATGGCTTATTCTTTTAAGGTACATGGAAACAACTTCAATTTTTGAGGGTGAGTTATATAGTCATAAAGTTGGCATAAAACATAATATTCAAATAGAAATGGATAAGGATCCTCAAAAGCCATTCCATGGAAATTTGGAAGATTCTGTAATGGGATAGATTTCATTGGTACATTGTCCTATGAATTGACAATAGGGTATTCTATGGTCGAATTTTGTGTTCATGTTGCTGCGTTTCCCATTTGGTTAAAAATAAGCCAGTAATCCTCAGGAATTTCATGATCTGGAGGTATTATCTGGAAATCAATATTTTGCCTAGGTTGAGTAGGTGTCACAACATTATTCATATCAAGAACTTCAAGTTCTTTCCTTACAACGGGTTTTGCAAGAAATTATGGCTCAAAACTTTGTGTGTGTGGCTCACTTGTTTCACCTCCCCCCCCTCTTAAATTGCAAGAACACCCCTCACTTTTACTGGAAGGACTGAGATTCCTAATGGATGTATCTTGAAAACTTTGCTTAGATCCTACATTTTTATCATGAATCTCATTGTGAGTTATTGCAGATGACCCTGTTGTAGGTTTTAACCTCGTACAGAAATTAGCTGCATACGAATTCTAAAAATAGAAAATAATCAATGGCAAGAGCATAACATATAAAAAAATATACAAATATATTTTTCCTTGGATCCCAAAACCAGAACTACCAAATTGATTTTTCATTATATTCCTTTTAATGTTGCAATACATATATATACTTGTCGAAGCATCCATAAACATCAATCCATTAACCCTGGATTAGAACATAATCGTAGTTCCCTCGACCGAATCTACAAAATACCATGGACCTAAAAACCATCGTGCCCAAAACCATGTGTGAAATCCATTCACAAAACCACAGGTAGGTCCACCCACCTAATGTAGGGTCCACACAAAAAAAATCTTGGGGCGCTATCACCCCTGTCAAACCCCCAGACTAGGGGAGTTGTTGGCCCCCCTATGACCCCCCCATTGTGCCCAATGCAATGAAGGGGGGACTCCATCATGGAAAGAATATAACACAACCCAAAATTCTCCCACTTGTTGTTTCCTTTCCACAAGGGGCCACAAGAGAGTTTAGTCATTGATCCAAACCTACAATGCCCATTATTTCTCTACACCAAGAGAACTTTTCAATGCTCGTAAACTTTGTCAATGCATATGAATTATTGTTCAAAGTCTCCACCTTTACCAGCAACACATTTTTGTCTTCTTCCATATCCCTCACAAAGTGATACTGAACATCAATGTGCTTTGTCTTTGAATTATAAGCAAGGTTCTTTGCCAAGAAAATTGCACTTTGACTGTCACTGTCTATCCTTATAGCTCGTTGTACTAACCCCATACTTGAACAAAATATCTACAACCAAACTTCTTTCTTGCTTGCATGAGTGACTGCCATGTATTCGCCTCTGTAGTTGACAATGCCACTACAAATTGTATCTTACTCATCCAACTGACTACACCTCCAAATAGGTTAAACACATACCCACTTGTAGATCTTCTGTTATCCAGATCTTCAGCCTAGTCTACATCAACAAATCCACTAATGTCCAAAACTCTATCCAATCCTGGTCTTGCTTAGTAGCACAAACCATAATCACTAGCGCCATGCAAATACCTGAAAACCCGCTTCACTGTTTTCCAATGCTCCTTCCTTGGTTTTGACATAAACCTTCTCAATACTCCCACTGCATGAGAAATTTCTAGTCTAGTATATACTATTGACTACACTTGCATATGGAACACGGGACATGTCCTCTTTTTCTTCTTGTGCATTGGGACATTGTTTCAAAAATAACTTTACACCTACAGGAATAGGAACCTTCACCGGTTTACTATTCTTAATATTAAACCTCTAAAGTATTGTCTCAAAATACTTCCTCTGGTTTAATTAAAGCTTCCTCTTTGCCCAATCCCACTTAATTTCCATGCCCAAAATATAGTTTTCAACACCAAGATATTTTATGTCAAATTTGTAGGACAATTGGGTCTTCAAATCGTGGATAATTGCTTTGTCATTTCCAACTAGCAACATATCATCCACATACAAGACTAGATAAATAACATGGTCAAAAATTAATTTAAAATATATGTAGTGATATGCTGTGCTTCTGGTGAAGCCAAGTCCCTGTATAAATGTATCAAATTTCTGATACCAAATCCTTGGTGACTGTTTTAACCGATACAAAGACCTTTTTTAACTTGCATACGAGTTCTTTCTTACCCTTCACTGAAAAGCTTTCGAGTTGCTTCATGTAGATCTCTTCTTCCAGATCCCCATGAAGAAATTTTGTCTTCACATCTATCTGTTCTACCTCAAAATCAAAAGCAACAACAATAGATAAAAGTAATCTAATAGAAGCTACCTTGGTAACAGGAGAAAAAATATCACCAAAACCAATTCCCGACACCTGGGAATAACTTTTTGCTACCAACCAAGATTTGTATTTTTTCCACCTTTCCTTTTGCATTCATCTTCTTATTGAACATCCATTTTCTTCCAATGGGTTTCCTTCCAGCCGGTAACTCCACCACGTCCCAAGCCTCGTTTTTGTCAAAGATGCCATTTCATCAACCATGGCCTCTTTCCAGAGTTTGCCATCCTCTAAATCTACTACTTCCTTCACAGTTCTGGGATCACCATTAGTAATAGATAAAGAAAAGTTTTAACAGAAAGCAGATGGATTATACCTTTCTGGCTACCTTCTTTCTCCAATTTATCTTCTCACAACTAGATTTTGTGGCTCTTCATCTTCTGATTCCTCTTCTGCTATAGAGTGTGATTCTTCCTCCTTTAGCTCAAGTTCTATTTTCTTATATTCCTTTGGTTAGGAATTCATGTTTAATAACATCTTTCACCTCTCTAAATACAACATCTTGACTATACACAACCTTCCTTGTTCCTAGGTTCCAAAGCTTATAACCTTTTAAACCATCCTTATACCCAATAAAAATGCACTTTTCAAATTTACTATCCAACTTTGTTCTTTTCACCTTTGGAACATGTACATATGCATCACATCCAAATACCCTTAGATGTGAAATAGAGGGTTTCTTACTAGTCCATACCTCTTGTGGAGTCTTATCCTTCAATGCTAATGAAGGTAATATGTTGACTAGGTAACATGCAGTCTCCACTGTCTCTACCAAAAATTCTTGTCCTAATGCGACACCAATGAGCATGCTTCTTTCCCTTTCCATCAATGTCTTGTTCATTCTTTCTGCAACTCCATTTTTCTCAAGTGTGTATGGAGTAGTCTTCTTCCAAGCTATACCACAATTCTTACAAAACTCTTCAAATTCCTTCTTCCAAACTCTCCACCACTAGCTGTCCTCAACACCTTTATCTTCTTCTTTGTTTGGTTTTCCACCAAAGATTTCAGATTTCTTCTTGAGGAAATATATCCATGTATTCCTTGAGAATTCATCTATAAATGATACATAATACATAGACTTACCTAATGATAGAACCAACACAGGTCCAAACACATCATTATGCACAAGCTCTAATATATGTTTTGCCCTCTTACCACTAGAGAGGAAACTCACCCGATTTTGCTTCCCATATACACAATTTTCACAAAAATAAGAAACCAGAGAGCTATTAGACATACCTTCTAACATACCTTTACCATGAATTTGAAGGCCCTTCTCTCCAATATGTCCAAGCCTTTGATGCCATAGCATGGTCTTTTCTCCAGATACCACTAGATTTTTTGCTCCACTTTTAGGAACCACAGAACTATTGCACCCATCAATAACAGTGCTACCTTGCATCTTGTAAAGAGTCCCAATCCAAACTCCCTGCATCAATACCAGTGCTCCCTGAACCATATTGCATGTATCTTTCTCGAACACTATTTTTACACTTGCATCATCCAGCTTGCTTATAGAAATTAGATTTCTGGCTAATGTAGGAAGATGCAGAACACCCAAAAGTTTTCTAATCCTTCCACCTTGCAACTTAAACTTGAATTTTCCATGACCAATGATTCTAACCTTCCCGTCATCCCCTAAGAAGACATCGCCACCATCATATTTAGCATACTCACAGAACCACTCTCTATGGGGAGTGAAGTGAAAGGAAGCACCTTAGTCAATCAACCATGCCTCATGATCTACATGTGTACTTGAAGAAGAAGGCAAGTACACATCGCCACATTCATTTGAGGTGGTTTTCACCTTTGCAGAAGGAGAATCATCAGATCCCTTTCATTTCTTGGGGGCTTTATATTTATAGTCCCTTTTGTAGTGCCCTTCCTTTCCACATTTCCAGCACACCTTTACAGGTTTTCCAGGAGATTTAGATCTCCTTCTAGATTTAGATCTCCCACTCGAGCACTTATTCTTGTTTCTATTTTGGGACCATCCTCGTACAGACAAGGCATCAACATTCTAGTTCTCCATGTTTTTTTGTCTCATCTCCTCCGTCAACAAGGATGAGACTATTTCATCAAACTACAAGGCAGTTGCATTGCTACCTATTACAACAACCAAACTTTCCCATGAATTTGGTAGAGAACACAACAAACTGATGCACTTATCTTCATCTGAAATTTTAATATCAATAGATAATAACTATCTTATCACAATATTAAATGTGTTCAAGTGCTCTATCACCGAGTCTCCACCTTTCATCCTTAGGCTATACATATTTTTCCGTAGGAACATTTTATTCACCAGAGACTTAGATTGGTACAAAGTCCCTAACTTGTCCTACAAATCCTTCATCGTAGCTTCCCCTAATACATTTAGCAATATTGAATCTGAGACACACAATCGTATTGTGCTTTTTGTCTTTCGATCCAACTTCTTCTAGTCTTCATTGGACATTGTCGCTGGTTTTAGTACCTTGATCTACCACGATCTGCTAATCTTTATCCACCAACACATCCTCCATATTGAGTTACCACAACTTAAAACTCAGATGATTAAATTTCTTGATCTCTATCTTTCCACTGCTTGTCATCTTCTTTCACCACAAGAATCGATCCTGTAGATCTCCCATTGAAGAGGGTCTACCACAGGCCTGAGAAACACCCTCAACAGCAAAGGCGTCCCCTTGAAGCCAAAAAAACTCTAATACCAAATGTATGTTTTAACCTCTTAGATAAATTACCTACATACAAATTCTAAAAATAGAAAATAAACAATTTTGAGAGCATAACACATACAATAATTATACACAGAGATTTTCCCCTTGATCCCAAAATTGGGACTACCAGATTGATTTTTCCTTATGTTCCTTTCAATGTTACAATACATATATATACATTCTGAAGCATCCATAAACCCCAATCCATTAACCCTAGATTAGAACATAATCGTAGTTCCTTTGACGAGATCTACAAAATACCATGGGCCAAAAAACCATCACACCCAAAACCATGAGCGAAATCCATGCACAAAACCATAGGTAGGTCCACTCACCTAATATAGGGTCCAAAAAAAAAATTTCTCATGACGTTGCCCCAGACCCCATAGAGGGGGGCTACCACCCCCCTCAAAACCCCCCCGCTATTCTTGGTGCAACGAAGGGGGCACTCCGTCGTGGAAAGAATATAACACAACCCAACACCTACTACTCAAGGGGAAACAATAGAAACATTCCCATATATTGTTTGGGGACCTATCGATGCTTAAAACTCTAATTTTCCAATTAATTCATCTATAAAGGTAGTTCTTCCAAGGCCATAATAAGCTTGGGTTTTGGTGGTTTTTGAGGTAGATTTTTTTATCTATAACTATCTGATTTGTAGTCCTATGCCTCCTCCTAGTCATACACACTGAGTAATCTGAATGTATCGGCTGAGGATAGGCACTAGCACAATATTTTTACTTAGTGCATTCACAGGTTCTTACCTTTCATCTTTAACACCTAACAAAGATGTTTCCTAGGAAATTGCTTCTGCAAGAAAGGAACATCACTATAACTAGAAATGAATTTGCTGAAAATAACATAAAATATTTAGAATTAACAAATCTACATTAATCACAAGAAACAACAAGGAAAGATAACACTTGAAGAATCAATTGCAATAAATCTAACTCTATGACATTCCATTGTAACTAATGGAAAAACTCAAACTATAATAGTAAATATGATAATCCGCAATTAGATCTAGAATAGGATTAAATAATTGTAGAACTAAGATTTAAAGAAAAATAAAAATTTAATAATACAAGAAAGGACAATAATATTTTCAGGACTGGGCCTAAGATCACTGGAATTCAACTTCCTGGCAGCTAATTCAGTGCAACAAGTCAATATCGAACCACAAAAGTCTCCATTAAATTATAATGAGGAAATTACAAGGATTGTATATAAAAACTTATAACATAGATCAAAATGACTATTGCTCCCACTTTTCTAACTCTATTACTTAGGTTCAATTCCTCATTTATATATTACAAACGAGTCTATTTTCAAACAAAAAGGTGATCATTAGAATCTCAAGATTCTTAGGATACTTTATTCAAATTAAATAATCTCCAATGATTCCCCATAATGGTAGGGCCAATATCTCTTCCTCGACTGATCCATCCATGATAGAAGTTGATCCCATTCAGCTGGTTATAATTAATCCAAACAAATCCTTAAAATATGTCCTTCCTCGACTATTACACGTAACAACATATGATATCAAATATCCCTATTCAATTAATTGTTTAAATTGTAAGTAAACAATGCCTTTCGTGATTTAAATCGATTTATTGAGGAGATAAAGTAACGAAAAGCCATTAACTCGTATCTAGAATCTATATCACACGACTTATCGTATTATATACACAAAAAGCTTAGAAAACTAATATAAAGATAAGTGAGTAAGGTAAGAAAATGTATCAATTCTGAACTTGAACAACAATGCACAATTCTAGGAGGTGGTGATGGTTGACTAAGCCTTGAGATTACATAGTGAATTCTTTAGGAAGGTAATATGAGGAATGGTTGGTCGATCAAGTTGTGAAAATAAAAATAAATTAGAAATTGACTAGGTGTGGGATCAGTGAGGAAAAAGGAAACACAAAAACATGACTTGAGCATGATCACACACTCATAAATGATCAACCATATGAAAGTGAAACATTCAACACCCATAATCAACATGCATCCATTGCAAATGACGACAACATGAAACTTACCTCTAAATGCGACACATAAGCTACATCTTTTGACACTAGTTTTGATTACAACAATTAAGTGCCCAGTACTTTGGAAATGGGTATAATGCATATGTCTATTATAGATAGAAACCATTAGTACAAGATAAAACACCAAATCTACCTCTTAAATGTGTGATATAACCACAAAGGATTCACTCAATGAACCACTGACATATCGCCTGTGTTCTTGGCATACTAAACAATACCTCTAAAAATCACATTATTTAA
This sequence comes from Pinus taeda, assembly GCA_000404065.3. NCBI lineage: Eukaryota > Viridiplantae > Streptophyta > Pinopsida > Pinales > Pinaceae > Pinus > Pinus taeda. The sequence continues at coordinate 40,158 of APFE030005464.1, forward strand.
CCCCCTATCAATATGAACCCAATACACCTTCCCAATTAAAAAAAAAACCCCTATTTTCAAAAGATATTGTATGAATCCATTTTTTTATTAACATTTTTTTATACCCCTTTATATTTTTTAGTTAACTTTGAGCTCCATTTTTTATACCTGCCAATATAAAAACCCTTTACCCCTTATATATCCCCCAATATATTAAGTCATTTTTTCCTCAATATATATCCCCAAATATGAACCCACATGGTATCGTATTTCTCCCCTAGTGAAGCCCCTATGGATATAACTCCCTTTTGCAAAGAGTGATACCTCATTTAACAAAAGAAGACACTTGGAATTTCTTCACAAATGGACTTGGAAACTTGGAAAAAAATATGGAATCTCTAATAACCAAAAATGATAGTTCACATGATTAAAGTGAGAATCCAAAGATTGAATAGAGGCAAAATTTGTAGGGTGTTGTAGCAGTGAAAACACAATGAAAAAGCGTTGTAAGTTGAGGGTTGTATGCAAAGCATTGAGGATTTAAGTATTACATGCATATTAGAAAGGGCTTAACACTTTTGGACATGAATTTGTCAACAATGTACTTGGAAGGGTTCCTCCATGTGTGGTAGATACACCAAAATTGGCTATTAGCCATATATGATTAATGCAAACACTTGAAAAAATGAACCAGTCAACAACATTTAAGGACTCCAGCACACATAGTAGTCTACTAGAGGTATTAATGGAGCACGACCTACACTAAATAACATCATCCACCGTCACTAATGGTGATAGAGGAGAATTGAGATATCGGTAAAAAAGAAGGCAACAAGGACCACAACCTGCAAAAAAGTGTTGGAGAGCCATGCCTGAAGTACAATATGAGCTTTGTGAGCAATTAATAGGCATGGAGTGCTTTATTGAAGTGCACAGATTAACTCTCAATATGAGAAACACTCAATTTCCCATTCCCTAATTTAATGTAGTTGTGGAGTATGAGTAATAGGGTGATACAACAAGACAACAAGCCATGCTGCAGTTATGATATTGAGCATGCAATCTTGTCCTATGCAAAATGGGAATCCATGCTAGAGTGCAGTCTCTGGCAGAGTGGATGATAGAATGGTCAACATCATTCTCTATGTTGTAGATGAGAAAAACCAAGAATTGTAATTGTTCAACTAGGATTAGCAACAAAGGGTTGTGTGAGTGTGTGCAATAGAGAGAGGCTAGGAGTGTTTGTGAAAAAGAGAAAGGTTGATAGAGCCTTAGGAAGAGTCGAGGCCAAGTGCTTCATAGTGTGCATTAGGAATATAAGGTCACGAACAAAGCGAATAATGTTGTGGTTGATACTGAAGTGAATAAATGATCATATTAATGAATGCATAGTTGGAGTAAGGCAAAGTGAGTGCCAAGAACAGAGAGTATTAAGTTCCTTATTGAGTGTGGGTTCGAGCCTACATAATAGGGAGTTTGAGCTTCTGTCTTAGTGGATATATGAAGAAATCTTGGGAGTCGGTTCCTCCTGCATGTTGGTGTTTGGATAGATCCATGAAGCTACAAGTTCGTGCTTGCATAAATCCATGAAGCTACAAGTTGGTGCTTGCAACAAATCCAAGAAGTCAGTGCTTCTATTGGTGCTTCAAGTAAGTTGATCATGTGTCTACCGAAGAAGGGAGTTGGTGGTTCTTGCTAGTGGGTGCAAGGAAACAATATAAGGGACTTAGTGCTTCCTGTGAGTGGTGGCTCACAAACTAGTTGACGTAATAGAGTAGGAGCTCATATGTACATCATTTAACAAACAAGCTTTGGTGGTTTTTCCCTTTTGAGTTTCCGCATTAAATCCTTTGTGTTTCATGTGTTTAGTTCTTATAGAATTGTTGTGCATGTATATGTGATGAGTTAATTTCCAGCCATGAGATGATGGTGGTTACATGAATTATGATTTCCAAGCTTGAATGTAAAAGTAAGAGTTGGCATTAAAAGTTAAAATTATCCTTAATAATGATTCACCCCCCCTCTTAGTATTAAACAGTATTTCCAACAATAAGAAGTGAAACAATTTACAATTAAGTTACGTTACAACTTAAGTTTGCATGAAATTTTAAAAAAAGTAATTTAGAAAACGAGATTTGAACTCTAGACCTCTTACTACATAAAGTATATTTTAATCAAGTGGGCTAGTGCAAAATACATAACAAGGGTAGTGAAAGAGGGTGGGGGAGAGAAGGGGAGTGGTGGTGGTTATGCTCTATCTTAAACTATGTGATTTTTAGAGAAGATTTTTTCATCCAAGAACAAATTGAAAAAAATCTAAAGATCAACAATAATGAGGTTAGATCTTGGTTATCTTACCCGAAAAATGTAATTTTTCTCATTGTTTATGATTTATCAAGAACACACAAAGCACGAAAAAGAGCATACATAGTCTAGAAACACTTCTAGTTCTATAACGTAAAATGGAAATATGAAATATGTAAAAAAAAATGTAAAAAAAATGTGTATTTGGATTGTATGCCTCCATATTTGACTAAGAACGTTGTATTTTGGGCAAACAAGCACCCTTTTAAATGAAGCGAAAGGTGATCTTAGCTTAAAACAACATTCTCAATGCAATGGAATAGTCATTTTATGCGAAAACAATATAAAAATAATAGACCTTGGAAGTGTGGAAACACGGGCTTCAAAAACTTGATCACAAATGGGAATAGTTCTTCAAATAGGCTCGGATACCATGTTCGAATAAACAGGGTATTCCATATAGCATGAAAACCTTCAATAACTACTCACACAACTAAATCAAAGATCAAAATGCCAATATTTTTACATGGTTAAAACCGTCTAGGAGGTGAACAACCCACAACCCTAGCCAATGCAACCAATTAAAAAAAATGTATTAATGCAAAAAAAAAAATTGCATAAAAAAGTTCTCACAATCGATCATCAACCATGATCCTTCATGTCGTTTAAATAGAGATCATGAATCAATCATATTAGTATCAAGGTGAATATGAATCAACGAATTACTCTATATCTAAAACATATAAGAAATATTAAATTATAATAAAATTAATGTATATAAATAAAAACATACTTGTACCTAATCAATACATTAAACCAAATTAAACTTAACTAACTCTTAAATATCTAAATATCTCAACATCCTTTAAATGCAAATTCAATCTTTATTTTTCATCAAAAACGGGGTACTCTCAAGTACAACCTTCAAAATAATCATATTCTCAAGTACAACCTTCAAATAATCATATTCTCAAGAATTATAGCTAAACCACTCATAAAGGGCTAGGTGGCCATTGAACTTTAACATTTCTACAAAAATAGTAAGCGTTCTTTAATTTGTTATGGGATTTAATAGTAGTGATAAATGTTAAATATATTAATGTAATATGGTAAAATCAAAAATCACCACATAGAATTTTGATAATAATAAAAATTAGATTTCATATATTAATGTAATATGGTAAAATCAAAAATCACCACTTAGAATTTTGATAATAAAAAAATTTACATTTCATAAGGAATAGAAGTACGAAAATTTGTTCTCAAAATAAAATTATATTATAATTCCAATATAAATTTCCCTTTTCTATCGGAATCAAAATATATATATTAAAAGAGAATTTTGAGATAGCTTCTAAAAGCCATTTATAGGATGAACAAAGTCGTAGTCTAATTTTGGACAGTCCGAGAGGGTTTAAAAAAAAAAATCCAAGAGTTTATATAGGATCCAAGGTGGTACTTCAATTAAAATATATTTAATGGAATCCAAGGATATATATAATATATATATATTATATATATATATATATTATATATATTAATATATTTATTATATTTATAGCTTAACGGGATTCAGTGTACTTCAAGTAACGAATCAAGATATATATAATATTATATTTTGAGAGGAAGGAATAAAAAAACCATCTTTATGGATTATGAATCTTATATAATATTATATATAACACTATTAAATCATCTTGATATAATATGAAGATATTAAAGGGAAAAGTAGTTATGATGTAATATTACGTATAAATTTATAAAGTTATAATAACATATAGTATAAAAATATACTAGGGAAGAATTTGTTTAAAGAAAGGGATATATATATAATAAATATACTCGGCCGACAGTTTGTTATGGTTATTGCTAGGCTAATAAAAGAAAAATACTTAATAAATTGAAAAATAATTGAAATTTTAAATTAAGACATAAGTTTATTAAATGATTAAGAAATATAAGTATTTTTAATAGTAATATTCTTTTGTAATTTTTTTTATGTTCTAGTTATATCTAAAGATTTGTTGACTTACAATTGTTTCCAAGTTCTTAATAAGCTTTCAAATATTCCATTTATCGTTGTATCCATGTTATAATTCCAATTGAGTTTGTGATGGTTATTTATTCCAAGATATTTGTATGAAGGAACTTTGTCCAAGTTGTTTTTATCATATATGAAAGCACCATAAGTGATATTTTTGGATTTGATTACTATGAATTTTGTTTTGTTAGTATTAACAGTCATACTCATGTTAACAAAGAAATATCGGAGGATTCTTAGCCCTTAAAGATCTTCTTAGAATAATAAAATCGATGTTACAGCTCATCATGCTTAAGAGTAACAATTATTCTAATCTTATACCTTTAAGCTCTCTTTAGAAGAATAAAAACAAAGTTATTGTTCATCATGCTTAAGAATAATTATTATTATAAGGTACATAGTGATATTTTACAATCCCAAAAACAATGCATCCATGGAATATATGTACGAGGAATATTCACCCAAAGCAACGACTAAATGTTGGCTCAACCACAAAGCCTGACCCCAAGGGTGTTAAGAGAATTGAACTCATGGCCTCTCAATAGCAAAGGTGTTTTAATGATTGGAACTTGACCAATTGAGCTAACGGTTGACAGTCCTTAAAAAAACAGTTTTTTAGTGTGAGTGTAATATTGATGTAAGAATAAGGGAAACTAGATGAAGAAAAGATTTATAGATAGAAAAATAATTTAATAACATTTTTTGTTAATTTTTTAAGGGGAAATTAATAACTAGAACACGCTATCATCCACGTCAACTATCATATTTGTCTGTACAAATCACATCACACTCCCTATAAACCATATCGGCTAATAGTCTCGACTAATTAAACTAATTTTAATGAGAAATAATATAATTTTATTATTTAGGTGTACTTGGAGGGGGAAGAAATTTATACAATCTCGATGGAATTTCTCAAGTCAGAAATACTTAGGGTGTGGGAAGGAAAATAATTAATCAAGTTGAACTCTGTGGTCTTTTTCAAGGCCTTAGTATCACCAAAGACAAAGGTATTTAAATATATCATCACCTTAGGGGACTTACTGATAAAAAACCTATATCTTTCTAAACCTAGCAGTCCCAAGGACAATTCCCTCTCCTAGATATTAATCATAATAAAAAGTTTGGCAATCTTCTTCCTCTCCAAGAATTTTTTCCACATTCTCAGAAGCAACAACCTGGAAGCTAATAAGGAGGCAAATAAATCTTGTACATTAGAAGAAACCATCTTAGATATAAATGGTTCTCTGAAACTCAATATTACTCCTAATGACCTATGATATTTTCCTCTAGATCCTTCTCTTGCTCTCTCTTGGGATATGATCTCTCCTTCCAATACCCCCTCCTTTCCTCCCCTTTCCTTGCATATCGCCTCCCCTTATTCCCTTATCTCCCATGACCCCCTCCCCCACTCTCCCTTCTCCCTAACCACTTCCAATCTCAACTTGTGGCTCCACGTTTGTCCTTCTGTCCTAGTGCCATTATGGTGACAATTAATTTGCTCTCTATCCATATTGTCCTTGATGTGGCTTCTCATGGCGTCCACCTCCATGCAGTAGTGGTTCAATCATACTTGCATGCACACACTGTTGATAATCCAAGGCCAAATCCTTGGAATCTCTAGCACTTCAAATTTTTTATGATTTTCAGGAGTGGGTGTTCAAGTGAAATTAATGGTGATATGAAATAAATCATGTGGCAAGTCAGACAAATCGATGATAAAATGGCTTGCTTCCTGGTTCAAACTCCATCTAATTTCTCAACAATTTTGTGTTTTTTTTTCTGGTCAAAGAATTGAGTAAAATTCTGGCTTGGGCATTCAACTGTGGAATCCAGACAGGCTTCCTATGGCCTCCCCTATGATGAGCCTATCCTGGATTTGTTTTTAGTGACAGGGGATTCCAAGGTTCATCACTTCCATTTGTGGGTAATTTGGAGAAAACGTCTTTTAGGCTCGCAAGATTCTTCTTTTGATCCCAACTCCATGACTCTATGGAACACATGGGTTCTTCCTAATGTTAAGCTCAGAGGTATCTACGAGTCCCCTTTGTTTAATTTAGAAACTTTACAATCCCTATAAGGAAAGGCTAGTTATCACAATTTGGTATATGGTATCATCGTTCAATAATTCTCCGAGTTTCCTATACTTGTGGCTTGCTCGAGGAAGTTTTTGGTTCAAGGGAATTCTATAATATTTCTTAGGAGTAGAGTGTAGTTTGTGAATTTGGATGTTTGCTAGACTACCAATTTGCATTTCCAAGATTTTAAACTTTGGGTTATTTGAGGTCATCCTTGTTTAATCCAACACATCAAATCCCTTTTAGCAATGGACTCTAAATCAAATTTTGATGCTTCTATGAAGGATCATTTATGTCCTAATTACAACTCCGAAATTCAAGCATTGCAGCAAAAGCTATATGAATTACAGGTGAAATTTTGGATGTTGTATCATTCGCAGATGGAACAAGAAGAACGCATGTTGGTTATCAAGGAGCAGTTGGTCAGAATGGAGGAAGAAGTTGATGCTCTCAAAGGAATGATTACAGAACTCAAGCTCACCAAGACCATGCCTGACCTTCTGGATTAGCTTATGGACATCCCTGTCAAACTTGATATCAACAAGCCGTCTCCAAAATCAGAATAATCCTTATGTCTTTTATGTTAGGTTACAATTTTACAAGATTTTTTTTTGCCTTTGTAATTTGTGAAAGAATAGTATTGTTTACATTTTGTAAAGCTTGGTTCCCTTCTAGAAATTGTAGCAATGTATTTCTTCTATGGGCAGTGTCATGATATTTGTTTATAGGTAGATAGAAAAAATCTTATGCTATAACAGTATGATGGTTAGGAAGTTTATATGAATCTAAAAATTATACTCTCCATATACTTGTTGCGACTGAAAACAAAGTAACTAATAAAATTATTCATTTTATTAATATATATATAATATATAAATATAATAATTAATTCATTATTATAATATATATATATATATATATATATATATATATTATATAATTAATAATAAATTAATTATATTATTATATATAACTAATTCACAGCATAATTATCTATTAAAATAAAATTTTATTTAAAAATAAAAATCACTTTTTCTATATTCAATAGGCTTAAAAAACACACAAATACACGGTATAAGTTCTTGCTTTATGAATTCTTTTTAATTAAAATAGTTGTTGAAATTGTTCTAAACTCTTTTTTACAAGATATCGAAAACATTATTCAATCTTTTCAATGGACAAGATGTTGAAGCTATGGAGTTTTGATTTTATTTTTTTCCCCTCCTATCAAAACATTTTCTTGGTGGACAAAAGATTATGAGATTGTTCTCGATCTTTTAAATCATCATGCATCATAACCCCCTAATGGTCTATAATGTTAGAAATAAAAAGCAATATGAGAGAAATATTCATTAAAAAACATAATAAAAACAATTCACATAAACCATGCACGCCATAGTTTACTCTGAAAAAACCTAATGGGTAAAAACCAACCAACAATAGATCTATTATTATCTTATGGCTTAAAACTAGAGATATCTTGACTTATAAGCATCCAATCCGGCCAACATCTTGGCCCATCTAAGTGAGTCCTACACTCCAGTCAGACACATTACAATAGACAATCCCCAAGCCTTTTAAGGGCTTCATCACATATAATACACGAGCTCTTATATCACGGGCCAAGAAAACTACATACCCAAAACCATCACTATGGGCCTAACAACTTTGACTCTTTCACAGAGTTTAGTTTACCCTTACATTTCACCTTTAAAGTAATCAGGGAAATTCACATTTTGTCCTCCGTTATCAACTAGTTCTACTCCGCCACTTTACCAATAGGGTAATGCATGCCCATATACATTTAATTTACAAATTTCATCTCTAATTTGTTTTATGGTAATTTTTATCCAACACTTATGGCACCATTCTCTCACTTCTACACACCTACTCACACTAGGTGTTATTGGCACCATATCCCACTTCTATGGCTACTTCTCACCTTGTTGGACCTTTATTTCCTCTTGGCTTCACATACATTATTCAAATCCTAATCGAGATTCTATATGTTAACTTCAGCCTCAACACATTGTATCAACATTTGCAACCATCACCTCCTTCTAGAGGCAATAATCCCTTGGCTCTAATACCACTAATTATTAGAGATAAAAAATTCAAGAGAAATAATGATAAAGATCATATATAAAAACAATACACATAAACCATCCAAACCATGATTTACACTAAAAAACACCAATGTGGAAAACCAAACCAATAATAGATCTAGTATTATATTATGTCTTAAAATCAGTCATGCCTTGACATAAAAGCACCCAATTCGATCAACGTCCTAGCTATAATAGGCCTAGGTTAAAGTTCCATGTAAGCAAATTATAAAGGCATATATGAACCAAGGTCATGGGATATGTATTCCAAGATGAATGAAGGGGGAACCATCACAATGGGGTCACTTGTGGTTTATTAATTGTTATGGAAATTGGAAAAGGCATTTGCAAAGGCAAAGAGGCAATAAATGGTAATTTAATATGAGAAATAAAGGAAAATAGGAGAAAATGAATATGAAGAGACACAAATATACATGCAAAGTAAATTAGAGGGGAAAATAGATGAAAATGAAAGAAAAATGAAAAGGAAAGGAAGAGGCATGATATATACATGATCAAAAGGAACCTAAGAAACAATTGACAACTTTTTCTCAACTTTTGATAAATTTCAGCAAAGGAGAGAGAACAAGCAAGGGAACAAGTAGCAAGGAGAGCAAGGGAGCATATGAGGAAGTCTGGACAACAACAAGTAAGGAAAAAAAATAGATGTGGATTAGTAGGTAACAATGTGCATGTGTGATTTAGCATGCAGGGATTTGTTACATGGTGCATGCATTGGTTTATGGTTTTATGTTGCTATCATTGGCATGACATTTGCTTGGATTGATAGTGGTTTCATAATTTGTGTGCCTTGCCATTTCTTGGATAGCCATGATGTAGTGGGTTCCTAGTTGTGGTCAAGCTTTCAATGGCCAGTAGATTTCAGATCTTGGTGAGGTGGTTTTGGGAAAATTCCCAAGGGTCAAGGGTGGAGATGGGATTTCTCTTGGAACTATTGACGGATGGGTGGATACAGTAAAATTAATCTGGATATGGTGAATAAAGTTGGAGTCATCTAAGCGTGTTTGGTGTTAGTTATTTCGGGGCCGGTTTAGGTGAAATCATTGTGGTTGAGGGTTGCAGTGGTTTGGCCTCTGGAAGCACTAGTTGGCATTATTTTGGTTTAACCCATATGATCCCACATTCATGCTTGGCATATGGCATGAGGGTGATTGACTAAAATAGAGATTTGGTTAAGCCAATTGATGGTTGAGTAGTACATAGAAGTTCTTGACGTGGCTGGCATTTGCATATGTTAATATGAGTTATTTTCTTATTGTGATTAGTGAGCACATGTATTGGTTATTGTGTTGATTTTATGGCTGGTATGACACGGTTTTATCATAGTTAAATATTGGTTACGGGCATGGTATATTTATCATTATGTGATGTACTCTTGTTATGAATATATTCCATGGTTTGAAAGGAACTTTGTTATATATTTGAACACATGAGATAAAATGTGTTTGATGCAGCTACCAAGAGAGGTAGGAAGCCTTCTTGATGGTTCTTAATGGAATTGATGATACAGAGAATAGATATGCATTCATGACTTGTAGGTGTTATTCTTACCAAGTGTTTTTGTAAATTATTTTCACGAATTTGAGAAGTTGGAGTAGGAATGAAGTCAAGAATAGTGAGTAATGACTCGTGTAGGTGATTAAGGTGATTCTAGAGAATTATGGGTAGTTTTGGGAAATTGGCCTGGAACTGGCCCTAAAAGTCTAGATCAAGGTTTCTAGACACACTCTTAGATCCCAAAAATTTCAGTTGTAGTTGCATGGAGGGTGATTTGTGCACGCAGATGGATATTCATAGTTGCATGTATAGGCCTACATGCATGTGGCTGGGAGGTAAAGTGGGTGAGAGAGGTGGTTCCAATTCAGGAAATGGTCACTAGTGGAATTGGTCTGATGTTTGGGTGATTACATGTCCCTGGAAAGTTGCAGTGAGTTTAGGATGGTAGACCCCACTTCCATAACTGGAACTTCGATGTCAGGTCATGTATAGTAACTCTCAGCTCATGTATACCCTTGAGAAATTGTAAAAGCGGGTAAATGTGGGGTAGGATGGTTACATTGTCTCAACCAATAGAGCCATATACTCCACTTAAGAGCATTATAATATGGAATCCCTAATCCTTTTTTATCCAGAATAATATTGAGAGGGGGGTGAGTCAGTGTTATGACCAATTTTAACAATTATTGCCAAATTATAATTTCAATATACCAAGCAATCAATCATGTAAGTAGCATCATAAAAAAACCCATAATCACACAACAACATCACAAGCGACATAAACATGTAACACATAGAGACATAATATATTCATGGAAAACCAAAAAGAGAGAAAATCATAAATATTTATATCTTCTGTGTCTTCAATATTTGATTACAATAGTTCACTAGAACCAACCAATAGGAATCTATGATCCCCTTTTCTTTGTTTTGCAAGCACCCACTTGTAGGAGCACCAACCCCTATTTTTTTGGCGAGCACCAACAAACATGAAGCACCAACTCCCTCTATTATTTTTTGTTGGCACCAACTATAAGGAAGCACAAACTCCTTGATTTGTTTTGCTAACACTAACCAACTATTATAGACATATTTGGGCACTAAAATCCCAATTTTATATTTCAATAAACTATGTCTCTTTAACCCATAAAAGTGTTTTTTCATACCCTAAAGGATCATGGTCAACTAATTACATCATTCCCCAAAAGTTCCACCTGAAAAACCACTCAGAACTGGCCAAAGCTAGACCATATTGACTGCTCCATTGTTAAGGTGCGATGCATACTAGCTCCTACACTAGCCAGGTGTGATGCATACTAAAGAAGCCTTTTGTGTGGTGCGATGAGCGAGAATGGACAAATGTCTGAGACAATTTGCTAAGTGGATTCTTTTTATGAAACTAGCGTAAGAAAATGATAGAAAAGATAGATCAATGCCTTAGAATTCAGCCTCTTCCAGGGTGCAACCTCCTTTAAATTACATAAATGAACAATTCTTGGATGATTCAAATGACAAAACCTCCTTTCTATATATAGGAGTCTAAGGAGTCACAATATAACCCAGATGACCTAACAATAATAATATAAAGCCACAAAAATTACAATTGAGGGATTCTATGGGGCAAAATAATAACAATATGGGGATAATAGGGGCACAACAATATTAATAAGGGATGCAACTACAATAGTAATTGGGTAATCACTAGTATTATAGGGACCCAACATGCCCCTCTCCTTCAAAAAAGTGTTGTCCTCAATGCTTGAGTAGTTTTGGATGCTTCTGTATAAAAGTTTCATCCTCCCATGTGGAATCTTCAGCGGATAAGTTCTTCCACTTGATAAGATACTTCAAAATTGATCGATTTCGTAGCTGTCGAGTTCTTGTTTCTGTGACTGCTTCGGTTCCAATATAATTTTTCCTTCCTCATCAAGTTCTGGCAATATTGTTTGAACTGGGAGCTTGTCGCCTATAACCTTCTTTAAACATGAAACATGGAAAACTGGGTGCAATCGAGAAGCTGCAGGAAGCTCCAATTTGTATGCCATAGTACCAATCTTTTGCAACACCTTGTACGGACCATATTACTTTGGTGATAATTTATTATCCTTCTTAGCTTGCTTGAGGGACATTTTCTTATATGGTTGTAGCCGTAGGAATACCCAATCACCTACATCAAAACTTCTTTCGCTGTGATGTTGATCTGCCTATTGTTTCATTCTATTTTTGTGCCAACACGAGGTTATCCTTTAAGAGTTGGAGGACTTGTTGTTGATGTTCCACTGCTTGAACCTTAGAATTTTCTCTAAATATGATGTGAGGGATGGTGATTGATATCCATAAAGTGCCATAAATGGGGTCATTTTTGTTGTTGTATGGAAGGAAGTGTTATACCACCATTCAGCCAGAGGCAACCATTTGACCCATTGTGTCTATTATCAGATACAAAGCAACGAAGATATCCTTCCAAACATTTGTTTACTATCTCAGTTTTCCCATTAGATTGAGGATGATAATATGAGCTATGAGCTAACAGAGTACCAAGACAAGAAAATAATTTTGTCCAAAAATTTCCAGTGAAAATGGGATCTCTATCACTTACAACAATCTTTGGGTTTCCATGTAGCTTTTGAATTGTTTCCATAAATGTAGTAGAAACTGTACTGGCTTTAAATGGATGTGATCATGCACAAAAGTGTGCATACTTGGTAAGTCTGTCAACTACCACTATAATGACACTCTTTCCCTCAGACTTGGGTAAACCTGTGATAAAATCCATTGAAACCTCCTCCCAGCGTTGGCTTGGAATGGATAAAGGTTGTAATAGACCCGGTGTCTTAATTGGTTTAACTTTATTTTGTTGGCAAACCAAACATTCTGCCACAAACTTTTGAATATCTGATTTAAGGCCATCCCAGAAAAATTCCTTCTTAACCTTGTGGTAAGTTTTTAAAAATCCTGAGTGCCCTCCTAAGGGAGAAGTGTGCAATTCCATAAGAATCTTTTGTTTTAGATGGGAATTCTTATAGAGGTATAAGCAATCTTTGTACCATAAGAAATCATTTTTCCAACTAAATGTATTAGACGTGCTAGAATCTTGTTGTAGCTTTTGAATAAGTGCCCACATTTCTTCGTCATTCTTCCATTCCTCCCTTGCTTCGTTTATCCAATCTGGTTGGATAATAGAAATGGCGCACAAGAATTCTTCCACATCCTCATCCTTTCTTGAGAGTGCATGTGCCACCACATTTTGCTTCCCTTTTTTGTAGATGATTTCAAAGTCATAACCCAACATCTTTGTGACCCACTTTTGTGGCTCTTCAAAAGATAATCTTTGTTCTAAGAATTATTTAAGGCTATCATGATCCATTTTTACCTTGAAATGTCTTCCCATTAGGTAGGGTTGCCATTTCTGAAGTGCATGGAGTATTGCCAACATTTCCTTCTCATAAATAGCCTTGTGTAAAAACTTGCCCTTGATTGGACGACTTTAAAAAGAAATGGGTCTTTCATCTTGCATTAAAACAACACCAATTCCATTTCCTGAAGCATTACATGTTGGAAATAATATTGAGAGGGGGGGGGGGGGGGGGGGGGGGGGGGAAAGGGTTGAATCAGTATTATCAAATCAAATACTTTTCATTTTTCACACTCAGATTCATATACGCGACTTCAGTTAAGTATATCCGCGTATATACACGACTGTGTTAAAATCAACTAGCGTACATTCAGTAACCTTTATCATTTAGTTAGTTTATCTTAAGTGAATGCATCAGAACATTATTAACTATATGAACAGTAAACAGAACAGATCATCACACATAAAGAACACACATGAACACCATGATATAAGGTGGAAACCCAATGTGGGTGAAAACCACCTGCTGCAAGTCGTCTTTATCCTCTTTCAAAAAGATACTTCATTTTACAATATTTTGTACTGGTGAAGTCCTTTACCAGTACGCAGGTTGCAACCTGCAGAGAGCTACAAATCTCTCTCGTTCTCCAGTTGATCCTGGAAGGGAGCTACAACCCCCTTTAGATCTTGCACTAGCCAAGATACTAGTACGTAGGTGCTAGCCTACAATCTCCTTTCATCCTCCAGGTATCACATTTCATACATTTTCAGACTGGATACTCTTGAAGCACAACACTATAATTTGAAGGCCACATTTCATCAAATTTTCATGCTGGACCCATCAATATCATTGAAGCACACAATCAATCAACACTTGCATTATCAATCTCTGAATCACCCAATACTGAATCACTGCAAAGCAGTCACCAGAACACAAAGCAGAACACTGAACTCTGTAACAATCCTCAAAACCAACTGTATCATCAAAATTCATGCATTAAAGTGTATACGCTACTTGGAAGTGCCGAACAAGCGTGTATACGCAACTTCACCAAGGCGAACTAGCGTATATGACATTAATTACTCATTCATAACTTTGTTGCACTTCTTGACTTTAGACATATCCAGATTATTACATATACAAGATTGATATGTGTGTTAGCACCCAGATCTAGCCCATCAGATCACATAAATTTGAGTCATTATGATCCTGATTCAATATTAGTTCTCATTCAATAATACTGAAGCTAAACACAGCAGGATATGCAGAATACTGACACCTTTAAACTGTCATCAAAACTTATCAACAACCAGAACCACCTGTAACTTCAAACATCATAGCTCAAATGGTATACGCTACTACAATGAACCAAACCTGCGTACATACCTGCTTTCATCAAATCCAACCCGCGTACATATCTGTAAACATTCAATCATGACTTGCAGCGATTTCAAACTTAAGTTATACCCAGTTCATAACATTATATGTGTCAGTATACAGATCTATAATAAGCATAATCAACCATAGAGAGATAGTTCATTTCAAACCATTTGATCTCGATTTATCCTTAGATCTTGTTCTCCATCAACTTGTGAGATCCCTCCTTAGCTTACATCAAGCAACCCATAACCTGCATACTAGATCTCATCCTTCATCAGATATTCAAGACTTTTCATGCTCTTGCCTATTGATCTTCTTCTCCTTTTATAGTCTTAGGCCTTGCTCAATACCATGGTCAAAAACCATAATAAACCAATACAATGAACCCGAAACTAGGGATCAACACATCTGACGAGACGCCATGGTCCAAAACCATAGGTTCAAAACCTAAGGACTAACTACCATGGTCCAAAAGCAAGTTCTCCAACATATAAGTGCCTTGTTACATCTAACCCACATGTATACGCAGCTCGGTCACGATGAACCTGCGTATATATATTTTCTCTTCATTCTTGTAGACTGATCATCAATTCCTTGCTACTGGCCTCCTGCACTATGATTTGTTATCTATGTGATTTGCCATCAAGGACAACACTTGTCTCATAATGCCAACATCACATTCCATAATAAAGGTTTTTGTGAAGTCTAGTGTAGCTAAGACCGGTGCTTGGCACATTGCTTCTTTAAGATGTTCAAAGGCCTTTGTTGCTTCTGGAGTCCATGAAAATGCATCTTTCTTTAATAATGTTGTTAGAGGTGCTACTATTCCCCCATAATTCTTAACAAACTTGCGATAATACCCTGTCAACCCAAGAAATCCTCGCAGATGCTTTATGGATGTGGGGATTCTCCATTCCTTAATGGCTTTAATTTTGCTAGGGTCTACCTTAACTCCTTCATGAGATACAATATGACCCAGATATTCCACCTCTTGTACTCCAAAGAAACATTTGGATCTTTTTGCATATAATTGTTTTCCTCCAATAGTTGTAGCACCCTATCAACATGTTCAACATGATCCTTCCAAGACTTGCTGTAGATTAGTATATCATCAAAGAATACTAACAAAAATTTTCT
>APFE030005464.1:67132-86070 GCA_000404065.3 Pinus taeda
CTCTTCTTCATGAGTCATGCTAAAGCTTTCAGGTTGCTTACTAGGTGTTTGCATTTTCTTTCCTCAGGGCATCAGTTACCAATAATAATGCTCTACTATGCCCTTTGAATTCCTTCAAAATAAATTTTCAAACCAAGCTTAAGCAAAAATTCAAAAAAATATACATACCTTTTTTCATTTAGTAGGAACTCGATATTTACTCTGATGTATCTCTGTACTTTCAGATCATCCAGTTCTGAAATTGCGACATGTAGTAGCCCTCTATGTCCATTTTCTAATAACACTAGTGTGACCCAAATTGGATTCTCCAAGGAAGAGCTATGTGAAATCTCCCACAATGACCTGATTGTAGACTAGTTCAGTAGAGCGAACTTGTACGACATGCCATGAGTCACTGTTTTGACCTTTGGCTTTGAAAAATATATACAAGAAACTATAGTCTGTCCTCTTTTTGTACCTTTTTATGAAATTTCAATCCGATGCTCAGAGAGAAAGTTATGAAAATTTTCCCCAGGTCATCTGTTTGGAATGTAATTCAGGAGTCTACAAAAAAACCAACGTCCTCATATCATATCTCCGCAAATATAGCGCTAAAAACTCTGAAATTTGGATCCAAGATTCAGTGCGATTTCTTCTCAAATATGTTTTTTTTAGCTTCTGAAACGTCGCAGAAAAAAATTTATAGCGAAAATTCCACAATGACCTGTTTGGAGGAGCAAAACCCTAGAATCCAAAGCTCTGATACCAAATGTTATGAAACCAGCTCAAGAAAAAGATAGAAAAGATAGATCAACGCCTTAGAATTCAGCCTCTTCAAGGGGGCAACCTCCTTTACATTACATAAGTGAACAATTCTTGGCTAATTCAAATGACAAAACCTCCTTTCTATATATAGGAATCTAAGGAGTCACAATATAACCCAGCCGACATAACAATAATAATATAAAGCTACAAAAAATAAAAATAGAGGGATTCTATGGGGCAGAGTAACAACAATATGGAGACAATAGGGGCACAACAATATTAATAATGGATGCAACTACAATAGTGATGGGGTAATCACTAGTATTATAGGGCCCAACAATGCTCATGGAATCTTCTAGAAAATTCTTCTATGACACATTCCTCTCTGAATTCGCCCAGGGATGAGTAAGAGATCCAAGAAATCTCCAAGTGGAACCAAGAACAACAAGTGCAATGACACTAATAAAAAACCCAGAGATGACTCACACCCTTACACACATCTATAAATGGATCCCTCATCTGCGAGATCTAAAGGCTGGAATTTTGTAATTTGCAAGGAAGTGCTGATAGTTTGTATCTGAGAAAGAGGATTGTATTGTTGGGTGATCTTGCTTTTCATGAGGTGAAGAGGGCTTGGATGCTGGGAGGACGATGTTGGATTAGATAGCTAGGTTGTAATTCTCCTTCATATTTAATAAATTTATTTGGGTTTTCCTCCATACAATTATGTATTTGTGAATGTTGTTATTTGTGAATGCCATTGTATGTTCATTGTATTTCTGATTCTGCAATGCTTATGATATGATAGATCAAGATGCTTTGATGGTGTTTTTTTACTTTGTTTCTACAAGTATTCTCTAAGCGAGATAAGTAGGAGAGGAGTTGCAAGCTATGTCAAGGGAGAGAGAGATCAAGCAAGGAGTTAAGCGGAAGATCTAGGTTGGTTCCTTTGCCTCTCTCTTATCTATCATACATAGAGGAAATCGAAAATTGCTTTGAATTGTTTGTTTCTAGGATAGTTGCTAATCCTAGAGGGCTAGTCGATCGAAAAGACACTAGTTTTCCCGGAAACAAAATGGTGACTCTGTTGGGGATCGAATAGATGTTTTTTTTGTTGTTGTTGTTTATTTTATAAACTATAGACAGAGCTTGATGTTAGCCAGATAGCCTTCAAACTGCTCTTGCTATGCAATTGCATAGTAAACGAATGCTACTTCAGTCAATCTCCGGTTTAGTTTATGAATTGAACATTTGACTTGCAAGCATTTTATATACCCTTTTGGTAGATCAGTAACCTCCCAAGATCATTCCTTTGTACTTTTCTCTTTATTTTCCATCATAGCTCAGCTTAAATCACTGAAATCAGCTGCAAATTTGAGCCAAAACCCACTTTAGTTGCACTCCCTGGCCCATCGCACTGTCTGTCACTATCAACCATTATGCATCACACTTCCTGAGTGTAATAGGTGTGATTTATACTTTTTTCTGTGAATCCCAGGTGTGATGACTGACTGAGCCTATTTCTCTCCTTGAATTTGGGGTTTTTGTCCTTGTTTTCAGCTCTGTTTAGTTGTTTTGCTGCTTATGAACAGTGCCTCATTACTAAAGCCTACTTACAATTTACAAAATTTTAGCCTCCATTGATTAGGATTAGTAAATATTTTATGTATTTGTCCATCATTTACAATCCTTTGTCGAAAATTTTCTTAAATCGATCTGTCGTTTTAGTGCAAAAAGTGTCATAATTGTCATTTTGTGTCAAAAAGAGAAGTGTCGTGAAGTCTTCCTTCTCTAGATAGTCGATTGAACTTTTTGTCATGTATTTGATTTTATTTTTTGATATTTGAAGTGTCGAAATCATTTTCTATTTGAAATTGAAGAGTGTCGTTTAGTCCTCCTTTCCATTTTGAAAAAGAAATTGTCGAAATGTCGCTTTGAGTAAAATATTTCAGATCTTTACTATAATTAGTTTTCCTTTTTGGCATTTTTCACATTAAGGGGAATGAAAAACAAATACATGCATTTGCATTTGCATTTAGACTGTGTGCAAAAATTGATTTAGGAAAAGTGCATTTAGTGTGTGATCTTTGCTCTTTGTTTGAAAGAATCGTAATCTTCTTTCCTTAGTAGCTAGGATTTTCATTGCTCAAAATAAACAACAATTGTTCATCATTGTAGATTTCATTTTAGGAATTTTACATCTACATCACACAGTGAACCATTGAAAGGTAAACTTTTAAATAAGATCAACTCAAAAATAAATTTCAATGAACTTAACAATGCTTTGGAACCTAACGCAACACATCTGGAGGTCTAGGCTAGAGACGTGTTCCGGCGTCGTAAAAACTAGTAACTATTGTTTTCATCGAAGGTTGGGTGATTCCTCCTCTTTGATACGATAAGTGATAGCATGGACTTGTGCTCCCCATACCATCACATATATATTGGGAGATTACAATAGGCTTATATCCTTTATCCATAGGAAGCCGTGTCTGCCGCCCTATCAATTGCAATGCACTGAACACAACATTCGAGAAGATTGACTACTGTACATAAGTCCTTGGTAATTTCTCTTTAATTTATCACCAAGGTTTATATTGCAGTTTTGCGATTGGTTTGGTAATCCCTCTATCTAGATTTCTAGAGTAGTCACTTTCATTCCTTTTCGACTCCTTAAAAGAAAAAGTCCATCTGAGCACTTGTCACTTCAGGCTCATTAAAAATCGAAGGGGACTAGAGTCATCTTTAGCTTTTTCTCGACTCTTAAAAATTGAAAAAGCAAAGTTGTATCAAAGCGTCATTAAAATTTATTAATTTGGAATAACATCCCTGTTCCATTATTGATCTTAGGTTGAGATAATCGAGTCTAACAATCAAGGAATCCATTTTGAGGGGGATCCTAGTCCTTTCTCCTCTTGGGGAAATATTGGTGCTCCATATATGGCCGCATTGTCCCTTCCGGGAATTACAATTGGCCTGCCAGTATGGCTATTCTCAACCTCTATCATTCAAAATACCATAATTCCTCAACAATCGAATCAACATCCAATTGATACTGAAGTTGACCCTTCACCTTCTTCTTCATTTGTTTCTCCCTCCCCTTCTTCCTCTCCACTTGGTGAAAATAGTGATACTAGTAACCAGGTAGCTGAGAAGAAGAAGAAAGGGAAGGAGAAGAAGAATAAGAAGCCAGTGCAGCAAGGGGGCAACCATTGAGAATCTGGTGGAAATCCGCACACTAAGTTTTCCAAACTCAAAGATCCATGCATAATTTGTAGAGGAGACCATTTTCATCGGGAATGTTCGTGCATTCCTCGTATCTTGAGAGAATGGTCCCCTTGTTTGCACAAAATGGTGTCATCAACCTCTGGTGATCATGTTGACAACAAACTATCAACTAGTAATAATGGGCAGAAAAGAAAGGTCCAAATTCCATGTAAGTTATGTGAAGGGACCATACCCTTCCCCGTTTTCCTTTTTTGGATGAAGCCAAAAGAGTCTTGCATAACCATCCTGCTTTTCCGCAGCAACTTCCATCTGGATACAGGAAACTCTCCCCAAATCCTTTACTAGTTGAAAATATGACTAACATAACTCAACCGTCTGTTGAAACACCTATCGGTGAATCTTCTGAGTCCATACTGAACCAAAGTCAATAGGTTGAGATGGCAGTCGACCCAGTTTTACCTTCAGAAGATCATGCACTTCCTGAAAAGAGTGAGAACGATACCATTCAAATTATTTTTATCACTTCAAAGTCCGATGAACTTGGGGGCAATCTGTCCGTTCCTTCACAACAGGAAGGGAATCCCCTAGTCCCCATGACTCAAGGGGTCATTTCTCCCATTTATTCGATACACCATCCAAGTAGTCTAGTCCCTTCCTTCAATTGGAATCGACTAGTAAGATCATGCCTTCCTTCTTATGTACCATTCTGAATCATAGTACAAGTTTACAAAATGATCGTGTCTGGCACTATCATAGATGAAGGGGCATCAATGAGTATCCGTTCCTCAACTACTTGGAAAGCGCTTGGTTTTCCATTACTTATGCCTGTTACACAAAATTTGTCAGGCTTTAACAAAGGAACCAGTCAACCATTAGGGATCCTTCCTAAGTTACCGATAACTTTGGGAAGGAAAATCGCTCACTTGAACGTGATGGTAGTCCAAGGACCGTTAGATTACAATCTACTCCTTGGACGTGACTATGTTTATAACATGGAAGCTATTGCTTCAACACTCTTTCAGGTGATGTGTTTCCCACATGAAAGAAAGATTGTCAGTATTGACCAGCTTTCATTTCCCAGTTCAAGAATAGCTCCAAGTCGATCATCATCCCTAAATGGTCCTTGTACATTAGCAGTGTCTCTTGAACCTTCATTCCATCCAGCTAATTACTGCGAGTAGTCTAGTGAATGTAATGAAGCTTAGGGGGCATGCATCCTTGTCTATTTTGAGACAAACCCAGCTAAAAAGATAGGTTTCCCTATAGGTTATGTGATTGGTCTGAAACACCATTCACCTTTGTCCACTATGTGGACAAAGCCATGGAAGTGTTTTGTTACTGTGTTTTCCAAGGAGGTGTTTTGTCTAATTGCTGACAAAAAAACCATCCTGCTTAACCACAGTGATTTCTATATGGTTACTAATAGACTCTCCTTTTCATCATGCTGGGGGCATGCAATTTTTTTTTAATTTCATTTTCTAGCCTTTTAGCTTTTTAGATTTTTAGCTTTTTAGCTTCTTAGGTTAGGTGATTGGTCTAACACACCATTCACCTTCGTCTGCTCTGCAGCAAAATCAAAGGAAGTATTTTGTCTAAACGCTGATGAAACTATCCTACCTAACCTCAGTAGTTCCTTAGCTTTTTAGTTTTTCTAGCTTTTTAGTTGTCTTTCCTAGCTTTTTTACTTTTGTCGTTTCTAGCTTGCATAAAAAGAAAAACTAAAACTAAGCATATGTTCTTGCATGGTTCAAGCTCGTTAAAAGATAAACCTACCACTGAGCATAGTTCCCCATGGTTCAAGCTCGTTAAAAAATGAACCCGCCTTCAGTAAATAACCTTTGTGATTTTCATGATATCAGCCTTTTGGGCCTTGGTTGTGCTCCTACCATCACCTCCATCCTTTTGGTTGATCATACGCTTCCACTTGATTGTTTACCCTTTTGAGGAGCAACTGCGCTGAGTGGTCCTATTAGCCAACCTCTTCACATCACCATGTTTTGAGAAGTTCCAAGCTTACCCAGAACCAGTTGCTACCCTAAACACCACTCGTTCCTCAAGAACGAGTCTCCTTTAAACTCTTTTCAGACTCGTTAAATATGAAAATATTGTCAAGTTATTGGCCTTTATAGCTCATTAAAGTAAGGGGAATTTCCATCCCTCTTGTATATTTTAATCTTTTTTCAGACCTGAGGGATTATCTCATGAAAAAGTTCGAGCACTTGTCTTTTCGGCTTGCTAAAGTTATCGAAAAGTCATCCCTTTTGTATTATTTTATCCTTTTTCGGACTTAAGGGATTATGCTACGAAAAAGAACTACTAGAGTTTCCTTTTTTTCCCTTTTCAAACTCTCTAAACATGAAAAGGACCGAGTTGTCCTTGTCGTTAAACTCATTAAAACAATAGCGACAAACTTGTCCACCTAGACAAGAATGAGTTTCGCTGTCGCTAGGCTCGCTAAAACATAGCGACAACTTTGCCCGAAGGGAAAATTATAGAACAAGAATATGTTATCCTCCTCAGGCTTGACAAAAATAAAGAGGTACTGGTCAGTAATGACTGGGGAAAAGGGAAGAAAACTTGAGGAATTTTATGGTAGCACGTCGCTCTTGAACATGACACTTTCACTCCATCACCATGATTGAGTCGGGTTGGGTTATTCCGTTCATTGATCATTTCACCATTGGTCTTCCACACCATCCATCTATTGGGTGTAATGCTACCAATCCATCTCAGTGTCACCGAGATGTTCAAGAGAAGTCATTCAATTGAGAAACCACAATCCAGTTAATGCCTCATCCACTGTAGTACCTTCACCCTCCATTTTTCATGACCACCATTCTTGAACCTTGTGTCATCAGATCATTTTCACCTCCAGAAAATCATTTGATTCGTTTCGTGTGGTAGATGTGGGATACATTAAGGCCCTCCTACGACAGGTCACTTCTTGTCGACATCAGCTCATTATCCAAGAAGTTTATTTAGAAACAACCCTTTCAGTACTTTGAAGCTTGCATGCCTCAATGGAAAGTTTCTCACTTCCATCAACAGGTTGACATCAATGGCCTTCGACCGAAATATTTTGCGTGGTGTTTGACATTAGATCTTATATTCACACCACGTGAATTGTATTGTAGTACCTTGAGGGTCATTATCATTATCGGTGATTCCTCTCGCATCTGTTAACAGCTCACATTATTGGCTGGTAATCAGGCGATGTCTTTCCATGTTTGACTTCAGAACATCTTTTCACGTGGATCGACTTGTACATCGAGTGAAGATTGAACGAGTTTAGAGACCCTAGATCTAGTTTCATCCATCTGGGCTACGATATATTCAGGATATAAAAACATCAAATGTACATAGAAGCTACAAAAATGATCATCTAAGCTAGGGATGATAACTCTACCTATGAAGAATCACCAGTCTACAGTTGCAGATGATTATCTATTCTATGTACATGAAAATTAATTTATAAAGCTGAGCATGGGAATGCCCACGTCAACTAGATCATGAAAATTATATGATGATGATGTATTGTATTGTATCTTATACAAGTCACCTTCCAGTTCGAATACCTCGAATCCTCATGATAAAGCATTTCACCCGACATCAAAAGATTTACAACTTCATTCTTTAGGGGGAAATTGTTATAGACATATTTGGGCACTACAACCCCAATCTTATATGTCGATAAACTAGGTCTCTTTAACCCCTAAAAGTGTTGTTTCATACCCTAAAGGATCATGGTCAACTAATTACATCATTCCCCAAATGTTCCACCTGAAAAACCACTCAGAACTGGCCAAAACTGGACCATACTAACTGCTCCATTGTCAGGGTGCGATGCATACTGAAGAAGACTTCTGTGGGGTGCAATGAGCGAGAATGGAAAAATGTCTGAGACAGTTTGCTAAGTGGATGCTCATGGAATCTTCTAGAAACTTCTTCCATGGCACTTGCCTCTTTGAATTCACCCAGGGATGAGTAAGAGATCCAAGAAATCTCCAAGTCGAACCAAGAACAACAAGTGGAATGACATTAATCAAAAACCCAGAGATGACTCACACCCTTACACATATCTATAAATGGATCCCTCATCTGAGAGATTTAAAGGCTGGAATTTTGTAATTTGCAAGGAAGTGCTGATAGTTTGTATATGAATAAGAGCATTGTATTGTTGGGTGATCTTTCTTTTCATGAGGTGACGATGGCTTTGATGCTAGGAGGATGATGCTAGATCAGACAACTGGGTTGTAATTCTCCCTTCATATTTAATAAAGTTCTTTGAGTTTTCCTCCATACAATTGTGTATTTGTGAATGTTGTTATTTGTGAATGCCATTGTATGTTCATTGTATTTATGATTCTACAATGCTTATGATATAATAGATCAAGATGCTTTGATGGTGTTTTGTTACTTGTTTCTATAGGTATTCTCTAAGCGGGATAAGCAGGAGAGGAGTTGCAAGCTCTGTCAAGGGAGAGAGAGATCAAGCAAGGAGTTAAGCGGAAGATCTAGGTTGGTTCCTTTGCCTCTCTCTTATCTATCATACATAGAGGAAATCACAAATTGCTTTGAATTGTTTGTTTCTAAGGTAGTTGCCAATCCTAGAGGCTATTTGATCGAAAAGACACTAGTTTTCCTAGAAACACCAGTATGAGGCAACAACTCTTTTTTTTGTAGGCAAACCACTTGCAATAGGCACCGACACCATATTTATTTCCTAGGCACCCACCTAAAGGAAGCACCAACTCCCTCATGTGCAAGAACCAACTTGTAGAATCTTAGAGACCACTTTTTAATTCATTTTAAAACTTAGATCGACAAGTTCTTTGTTATCTTAAGCTTTCTTCTTTCTCTTTTTCAACCCTCACTCAACTTGATATCTTAGAATGAAACCAACATACTTAGACTTTGTTGTTGCTTTGAAACTCTCCTTTCCCTTAGATATGATCATAGATTTTCATAGATGTCACAATCTCTCTCTTCTCTTTTATAACAACCAATCATTCCACTAACTCAATCTCACACCCAACTCAACCATACGTACATGACTTCTACAACTTGCAACCTTATTCATCTCTAGGCCATCTTTATCTCTTGGCCTTCTTGATCATTCTTCAATCGCGCTTGACCTCTATGGTATCAGTATCACTCCACACTTTATACTCTCTCAGGATCAACCTACCTTTACACTTCAAGTTCTCTAGCCACTCATCTTCAATTGGATGATATACATAATTTATTTAATTGAATTGTAACTATATTATATATTATATAATCTTCATTTATCATCAAGTCACACAAATGACTCAAAGAAGAACTTCCCTAATTACTTCACAACTCAAGGAGGAACATCATTAATTCTTAGATAGATCCCCATTGATTCAATTTTTTTCTCTGTATTCAACCACCTACAGGTCTACCTATAATTTTTTAGAGAAACCTTGTGTGCTCTATTACAACCTCTAATCTTCAATTAGAAATATGTCTAATTTCCATCAATTGTGTCGTCCCGTTTAGTTTCTATCACTAAACTACCATGTACATCAAACCACAATTCCTACACTTGGTAAATATTCATCTTGATTGTATCACTAGGACCCAACCATCACAACAATTATAGGGCCTACCATTCAACTATAGTTTAGTGCTCAAAACACTATATTTGATTGTGTTGTACCCTTAAACTTCAACTCCTTTAATCATGCTCTTATTCCATATTCCCATGGGCTAGACGCAAGTGCTTAATGAAAAAGGGAACTTAGCCCATTTATCTCATTATATTAAGTACCTGGGTTCTCTCACATTTATGCAAACCCTCTTAGGTATAAATGCCTAGATGTCTAAGATTGTCCAGATATCCTAGACCTAAGTCTTGTTTTGGTCTCACTACCAACTCATATGGAAAATCACTTAACACTATGAAATGTTCACAAATCAATCCCTGGATGTGAATCCCAATTCTTCACCACATATCAACTGATGTCATGCTTACATCATGATGATTTCATCATGCCACATGGAAGCCTCCAAGTGGTGCCATGTGTCATACTAAAAATGGCTACTTGGCCACCCAAAAAATCCAGAAATTCTTGCCACGCGTCACACTAATAAGGCACAAAGTCATCATAATTTCCATGTCATTTCCACCTATCACTTTCTTATTAGGCCATGTTTTATATTTTTGATGTCATTTCCTCCTATCCCTAATATTGAGAGGGACCCACAATCTATAGTTTTTCATTGATTTCCTATGTTATTCAAAAAGTTCCAGGGGCACTATTTCACTTTATATGACATTTCCAAATATATCAATGTCTAGTGACTTCCATAATTATGTCACACTCATCATGCCAAGTCTCCATGTCCTCGTCAACCTTAACCTGACATGACACGTTGTCTATCAATTCATAGTGAATTTCCCCTCAAATTCCTTCCCGACTCTTGGTCTTTATTACCCCTGCTAATGCAACAAAAATTTATAACTTATTCAACTTAACCTAGCAAGATGCAATGACATGTCGCATTACATCATCTCCATTCCATGTGACATCTTATGAGGGGTGCCATGTGTCACTTGGTTTTGACCCACTTGGCCACTTGAAATTATTGAATCTACATTCCATTTTTCACATGCCGCATCATGCCATGTCATCATCATGCCGACCTAACAAGAAAATTGGTTGCCACATAATCAAAGTCCTCCAATCATGCTTTTCCACATGTCACTATTACCACCTCTAAATCTGATACAAAAATAAATCTAGGATCTTAGTGTTTTCCTTGATTTCCTTTGTAAAAATTGAAAGGGGTGGATGTCGGATTCTACATATGGAACCAAATAACAATGGAATTGTGACCTATGAGAAAATATATTTGGATCCAGGATTTTTCCCTGTTTGAACTTATGTAAATACTCCAGGTTCCCAGATACTCCTTCCTCTGCATGGAACCCTTCCTTCAAATGAAACCTTAACATAATGCTTGTTGAAAATTATCTAGATATGTGTCTTTACTTAATGTGCATACTATGTGTTAACCTGGATTCCTAGATAAGTCTAGATGGTCTAGATAAATCTAGTATCCAGTGCATTGAGTCGTGATACAATATGTTTGCACCCCTGATCTCCTCATCTTGTGGATCAACCTAGATATCATGGTGTCTTCTCCATAGCATGCTAATCCAGATTCCTGGATATGTGCTCAAGTCCCTGATTTTTCCTAAAATTTGAATCTTCCTAGATGATTTCAAACCACAAGACTGCTCAGCCATGCCTTAAATTCAAAAAGATGCTTCACTTTAATACTTGGGATATTTTCTAAGTTCCATATACCATTACATATTTCTTTGAGAGTACTACCCAACTATACACTTTACAAGAGAATTTGAGCTTATCCATTGTAGACAAAATGCCTTCAAAGATAAGTTATTAGATCATACATACAATAATTTACAATCACTACCAGACTTTTCAAGTAGCAAAACCACATTAACAATTATTACTTTGCATCAATAATAACTGTGAAAATCTCCAACCATGGCCCCCTAAGCTTCACACCACTCGACACCAATTACTACTCCTTTGACATCAATGAAAACACATTGCTTAATAATATCCTCCTTTGGCATTGATGGAAATTCCATCAAGCATTTCAATCCCCCCCAAACATTGTTGGGCATTGATGGAAATACTACTTGGAATCACTCCTCCTAGGATGCAACTTTCATGCTTACTCATTCTCTCCCTTATTTTCCAATGTTTTTTCATTCCCTTATTCCCCTTTCACATCAATCACAAAGGGATTGGGTGCCCTCTTTGTCATGTATCCAGATAAAAAAAAACACAAAAACATGATAAAACTATGGGGCAAACAATAACAGTATAGGGGATGCACTAGTATTATAGGGACCTAACATGCCCCTCTCCTTCAAAAAAGTGTTTCCTGCAATGCTTGAGTAATTGTGGATGATAATGTATAAAATACACATCCTCCCATGTGAACTCTTCAGTAGGTAAGTTCTTCCACTTAATGAGATACTCTGAAATTGAACAATTTTATAGCTATCGAATTCTTGTTTTCATGATTTCTTCAGGGTTTAATATGATTCTTACTTCCTCTTAAATTTTTGGTAATGTATCTTGATATGGGATCTTGTCACCTATTGGACCCCAAAATTGCTTCTTTTTGACAACTTTTTTCACTCCATTCCTCCTTTTTTGGCCTTCATAACTCCAATCTGGGTATCAGCTTACAAGGTTGATAGCATAGTAGGTACATAATCATCTTCTATTTCATAAATATCATTTTCCTTTATTATTTAACTCAATATTTACCTGAGCTACTAAATTACGATGATTCTGCAGCTGATGTATGTTTTTGCAGCTAAGTCCAAGGTTTGATGGTTGCGAAGATTCAATCGAAGAAAAGGGCACATAGGGAGATGGAAATTAGTTGGTACAACGATGTTTTCCTACTTTCATAGCTTGGATCGATAAAGAAGATACCCTAGCAGCCCAGTCAAAGAGAAAGCCAACCACCGTAGAAGGAAAACTAGGCGAGCGAGATGCAGATTTTTAGCCTATGATTTGTTGCGTTGATAGAAAATCATGAGAAGATCACGATATATTATCTTTCAAATTTAATTATAGCTAATGTCGAATGAGCATTAGGTGTAATAATATAAAACATTTAATGTGAGGAGTTTTATAAATATCACTCTTGGTAGAGCGAACACATACTTGGATTTTATTTTGTATACACTTTGTTTTAAATACAAACTTTTTTTTCATTATATTTCTTTTGTTGTGTGATCTCGATGTGTGATTGACCATTTGGTGAAGGCATTATAGTGATACCTTCTTCTCGTAGGAGGGCCCCCTCGAGATAGTAAGGTTTTCTTTTATTTGCAATTAGTATTTCATTTTGTGTTTCCTACAAGATTTTTCTTAATCACTTAAGTTTTGATTTTTAAATATAAGTTTCAGATTGTTTTGCAACAGGTTCATCTAATCATTTTATTGCTAAGTGAAGCGATATCTCTTGTGTACATGGACAGAGCATAGCTTTACATTTCAATTTTATAGATAGGATTTTCAATTGCATAGTTAATCCTTCTTTCTATTAAACATATTTATTTATATTGTGATTTTATTGAAAGTGTGATTTCCATTCATGTGTGATTTTATTTATAAGAAAGAGTGATTTCATTTTAAAGCAAGTGAGTGTGTGATTTTATTTCAAGAAAAGTGTGATTGTGATTTTATTTTTAAATGTGAAGCAAGTGTGAAGTTTATTTCAAGAAGAGTGTGATCTTTTTTTAAGAAACAGAAATAGAATTGATTCCATCTTTATGAATAATTTATAGTTGTAGAGAAACATGTGTATTTTCATATCTCAAATTAACATAAGAATTGTGTGAATGAAAAAGACTCCTAACACATAGAGTGCACATAAATTTCATCAGTTTACTAGCCCTGGTTGATAATTCATGTAGGTAATTTAACATCAATTAAATTACCAAAAATTTTGGCGCCATTGTCGGGAAAGCATATATAGGAGTATTTTTTTTCTTTTAATTAAAATAAATAAATAAATTGTATGCATAGGGAAAGAGATTCTAGAGGTAGATTTGTAAGTAGAGGTAGGAGTTCAATTCCAACATCACCACTCACCCCACCACAACCTCGTAGTGACACACCATCCACCCAAACTCATATTCGATCAATTGCAGGAAGACATAGACTTCTTGAGGTACTTACATCTTAAATCCAACCTAAATATTAACTAACTTATTCAATTGAATTTGTAATAGAATAAGAATATCCTACATCCCCAACTGAAGGAATAATTTTTCTATCCTCAACTGGAGAACAAATTCTAGGACAGGAACTACAAATTCATAGTGAGGAGGAAGAAGAAGAAATTTGTTTTAACACTCCATTGATAGGAGAACCAGAGGACTTAGAGGAGAAACTAGAAAATCCAATTTTGGAGCCTTACATTAGTTCTGAGGAATCTACAATGGCAGGAGAAGGGGAAGGGGAAGTACATAATGTAAATGGTGAATAAACTAGGATTTGGGGTAGAAGTGTAGGAAATAGATGACGTGGAAATGGTGGAGGAAGAGGAAGAGGAGGTGGTAGAGGAGGTCCAGAACCTTTTTGATTTTCCATCCTCCATGAAGATACCATAGCTATAATGAAAAATATCTCACCCTTCATCCTTCCTAATTTTCATGGGTTAAGAAATGAGGATCCTGAAAATTTTGTCTTTGAGTTTGAAGTTTTGTGTATATATTATGACTACTTTCTTCATAATCAAAAGTTGAATTTTTTTCCAACCACTCCTAAGTATGCAACATTAAAATGGTTTATGGGCTTAAGAGTACATTCCATAAGAACATGGGAAGAAATGAAAACTACATTCTTAGAAAAATACAAGGATTATTGTATGCCTCATAATCTTAAAGATGAAGTCTTTAAATGATGAAAAAAAAAGAAGATTAAAATCTTGAAAAATTCATTGAAATATTTGCTTATAATGTAAAAAGGGCAAAAATGCATAATCTAGATGAAGAAATTTTGAAATCTCTCTTACTAAAATCTATTAGAGATGAGTGGATAGACCTTCTCAATTTGATGGGTAAAGGAGATATTTCTTTGTTATCAATTGAAAATATTTGTGAGTTATTCATACACATTTCAAGAGGAAAGGCAAGAACTCAAAAAAATCCAAGAGATCATGTTATGTCTAGGATTAATAAATCTGTAGCTGGGACAGTAAGTAGGGTTGAAATAGGCAATTTGCTTGAAAACTTTAAAACTGATATTTTGGGGAGTCTTAGTGAAAAAATAGATACCGTAAAGTACAAACAAGCAGAAAGATGGAAATGTTGTATTATCTATATTTTATCCAAAATGTAGAAAGAAGCATGCCTTGGGAGAATGCACTTTTGACTTAAAAAGTGGGGAAATTGTTAAACACACATGGGCAGCAAGAAAAATATGAAAGATAAAACATGCAAGTACAACTTTTATTGGAAAATGATATACATTTATAGTACATTATGTGACCGTTGGGTTCCACATCCGAAGGTCTCTTGGATTACTTTGTCTATTCAGCTTCCACACTAACCCATTGAGGATTAGGTGTCCAACATTCCTCACCTTAATCCGAAGGGTTATGTATGAGTCCAAGAAGAGAGTTGTAATACAAAATGTGCAAAAATGCATGGCAACACAAGGCTGAATGTGCTCTTTGAAATGTCGGTATAAAGGGTGGTGGTTTAAGGATGACCACCAACACTGGAACGCTTAGTGCAGTTCCCAGAACTCTTCCAAAACTGACAAGAAGCTGAAGTCTTTTGCTAGAGGAAGTGCTCCTATTGTTTTGAATAGGGAAACCTTCAACCATTAAAGGGAGGTCTCACCTCGTATAAAAGGGAGAAATTCAACCTAAAAAGGGAAGTCTCAACCTGTGATGGTTTAAGGATGACCAACAACTCTGGAATGCTTAATGCAATTCCTGGAACTCTTCCAAAACAGGCAAGAAGCTGGAGTCTTCTGCTAGAGGAAGTGTTCTCAATTTTGTTCCTGGAATTCCTCCAAAACTGGCAAGAAGTTGAAGTCTTCTTCTAGAGGAAGTGTCCCAGATTACCAACTTAAGGCATACTCACAGGCATCTTTGTTTCTGGCTACAACTCTGAATCTGGTGTGACAAGTTGTGGCTCAGGCTTGCTTGATGTGACTTTGAAGCTTGTAGATGACCATCATTTCCCCCCCTTTCAGATACAAGGTGAGTGATGGAGAAAACTCAACTGCAAGACTGTTCAATACTCTGGAACAAGTTCTAACATGTGTTTGGAATATCTTCTTGGTTGTTGATGCCCATTGCCAAGAAGCGATGCATCCAAGATAAATCTTTGTTCTTGCTGGATGTTTGTTTCTGAAGCATTTGTGTGAAGAATGATTGGTTTTATGACAGTGCTTACATGGATGAAGATCAAAACAGTGATCTTTCAGATGGCTAACTCAGTCACAGTGTTGGCATTTCACAATCTGTTGTTGTTGTTGTTGTTGTTGCTGTGGAAGAGGGGCAAAATCTAGAACAACTGACAGTGAAATATCATGAGGAGCAGGTGAACTGTCATGGATGAATCCAACACTTTGAAACTGAATGGGCTTTGAGTAGTCTAGAATATGAAAGGACAAGTCCTTGTCATATCCAAGACCAGTTTTGTGCTTGTTGTGGACAAGTTGTTCCCAAGGTTTGATGATGGGCTTGGGAAGTGCAGACCGAGTTTCTGCATCTACATGTACAACTGCTACTTTATTAGGCACTGGATCTGTATGAACTTCAACAATATTGACTTGCTGTTTATGGGAGTCTGTTTCATTGTTCTGAACAGAAACAGGTTCAGAATGATAACTCCTCTGTTTTAATTCTTCTTGTTGTAGTTTTGTCTCAAGTTGCAAAAACTCAATATTCTCATGTGCATTTTGTAGACATATTTTAGTATTGAATAGAGAGGTTTTGTTGATCTTAACCATCTCATCAACAGTGGATTGTATCAGAGTATTTAACAAATCTAATGCATTATCAAGTCTGGTCATTTTCTTCATTATCTTATACGTTAAAGAAACTGATCACAACTATCAACCAGTGAAGAAGAAGCAGTAATCACTCACAATTCAATGTCACTGCAATATCCTTTATAAAAGTCAGCAAATGATCAGAGTGCAACATAAAAGATTACAGCCAGCCCACCAAACTCTTTATTTAGCAGTGGAATCAAGGAATCAATGCACTATAATGAGTTTTAAATATAATGCTACACTGGAGCAGCAGCAACTGCAGACTTGCTTGGATCCTTCAAATACTCGTTCACTCTTCAATGTATATCAACACTTCAGTATTAGCTAGTGAGAAGAATATATAGCCACACAAACAGCCTCTAAATTGCATCCAAATTGTGACAAACTCATTCTGGTATGGTAGAAATTGACCCAGAATACCAACAGACCAACCACTAGCAATATATTAAGTAACTCGGTAACTATGTTTGAGCTCCTCCAAGTACCACACACAAACACTTTATAATTCGGCTTTGCTCTAGGGAACCAATTAAAAATTCAATTCATATACCATGAATAACTCAATGTTTCACCACACACTAAATTTTTTCTATTCATGCATATTTTTCGTCTGAGTTCTCCATTTAATCTAGTTTCAACCTTCACATTTTGAATCCCTGAGATGAAAGGCACAGATTTGCTAGGGCCTTTTCTCTTCCACCTAGCGAATGAACAATTTCATTGGTAAGAGTATGAAGAGAGAATTTCTGATGGCGTTGAGGTTCTAGGAGATGCTGGAGAACCAATTCTCTTCCCAGAATAACAACGATTTTAAGGATGCGCCAGATGAGTTTGATGAAACAACAGTCGAGGATATTAGTCAACTCGAGGAATGGAGAAGTATCATTGAGGAGTACAAAAAACTGAGCGCAACCATGGAAAAACTCAACTTAATTGAAAAAAAAGAAGATTACGAAGACACAGAAGCTAAACAGGAGGAATGGAATGATGTCGTCGAGGAATTTTATAGTATACAAAGAATTGAGGCCACCTCAGATCAGGAAGATGAGTTCAGCGAGGCGAGCTGTAGTTTTGAATCACAGGACAAGACTTCAACAGATGGACTCGGCTACCTTCTGCAAATTAATGTAGCTACAGTAAGTTAATGTGGCATCAACAAATGGTTTTGGCCCAATAAAGATAATGCCACAATTTGGCCTACTGGAGATAGTTAGGATCTGAGCCTCCTTGAAAATAATGGCAATGAAAATGTGGCACTGGCAATAACCTTTTCTCCAGTAATCAATTATGCCCTTATTAAACTGGTGATCTTGCCCCCCTGGCTGATGAGTTTCCGCCTTCTTCTAGGCTGATCAATTTGGCCCTCCTTAAAACAAAATTCGGCCTCTAAGAAATCTGGAAATGACAAGCAATGTAGGCCTTCAATTTAGAGTAGTTCGACCTCCTGCAATAAATCGAACTTTTCTCTTCTCTCCTCTGGTGCAAGCAGCGGTTCTCTGTCAATCTAAACACATGTTAGAAATCTAGCTCGTTTGCTGAAGCAATGTGGACACTGTAGGGGGTTTTCTGGAGTACAGGTTCAAATAGTTACCATCGTTGTCACCGCCAGTGGAATTTTTTCTTATCAACTTCTTCTCATTTGCAAGAAGTCCTCATAAATTCTAGGGATGCAGAGAATCAACCATCGACACTTAATAATGAGCATATAAAACTTCAACGTAAATGTAATTTGGCAGCCGAAACAGGAAATGTTAAAGCAAAAATGGTAGATCTGTCACGCTAAGCTTTGATCCAACAGAGATTTATAACATCAACACATTGTTCCAAAATGGGTTTCAGGGATTTCCAAGCACAATTCTGAAGATTTATTTTGTAGCTTCACAATAGAGACCATAGGCTTAATTCCAATGCTCATATATGCCATCACTTCCTTTACAACCTTTCAAAGACTTTTCAACACATAAAAATATAACATGACTTTTCGCGTTCATGGTTTATCAATGCATTGAACAACATGTTTATGTGACAAAACGAATTACATAGTTGTAGCTTGGAGATATAAAGAGACTGCGGCTTGGAGCACCATTCAACATGATGGTTGCATTTCCAGTTCTACTCTCAGCGTGTTGGGTCCCTATAATACTAGTGATTACGCGATTACTATTGTAGTTATACCTCTTATTAATATTGTTGTGCCCCTATTGCCCCCATATTGTTATTACTGTGCCCCATAGAATCCCTCTATTGTTATTTTTGTGGCTTTATATTATAATTGTTAGGTCGGCTGGGATATATTGTGACTCCTTAGACTCCTATATATAGAAAGGAGGTTTTGTCATTTGTATCATCCAAAAATTGTTCATTTAT
>APFE030005464.1:90324-137092 GCA_000404065.3 Pinus taeda
TATCAAGTGGAAGAACTTATCCGTTGAAGATTCCACATGGGAGGATGAGAATTTTATGCAGAAGTATCCAGAACTACTCAAGCGTTGAGGACAACACTTTTTTGAAGGCAAGGGGCATGTTGGGTCCCTATAATACTAGTGATTACCCCATTACTATTGTAGTTATACCCCTTATTAATATTGTTGTGCCCCTATTGCCCCCATATTGTTATTACTGTGCCCCATAGAATCCCTCTATTGTATTTTTGTGGCTTTATATTATTATTGTTAGGTCGGTTGGGTTATATTGTGACTCCTTAGACCCTATATATAGAAAGGAGGTTTTGTCATTTGTATCATCCAAGAATTGTTCATTTATGTAATGTAGGAGGTTGCCCCCTCGAAGAGGCTGAATTCTAAGGTGTTGATCTATCTTTTCTATCTTTTCTTGAGCTAGTTTCATAACACAGCGTTACCACACCACGCTGAGATATCTCACTTGCTATGATTTCAAAATAAAACAATCCTAGATCTCAACGGCGGGACAGGAGGAGTGAATTCAATGAGAGAAAAATATATCGTGAAGATGCCTATGATGATTGTGAATGTTTAACCAAGGCTTCAATTCTCTTCACCGAACATTCAACTTCATCAAGTTTATGGATAAGTAGCATGTCACCAGAACCTAATGAACCAGCCTCATGCAGAACCTTTCGAGGTGAATAAGGAGTCTGCTGAATGAATGACAGGACACAACTCCATCTTGAATAGGCCAGATCCCAGAAAGATGTAAACATAATTCATCGGAATTTGAGGATACCGTGAAAATATTTACAAACACATGAGCAGTCAAGCACAAGGATCCACTTCGTATTGATTTATAAACCAGTGCTCAATCTTTCTCAGGAAACGCCAAGTGTGTGAGTATAAATGTAACAACGTATTAATAACAGCAGTGTTTTCATTGGAAAAAATGGAGAAAATGGAAAAACTCACTTCGCAAACCTTCAAATATAGAATTGGGAGACGCTTTATAAAACTAGAGAATGAAGGCCACTCAATCTAATGCGAACATCGATATATCTATCCATTTCATCCACGCCTTCATGAAATACATGCCATACTTGAATTTCCCCACCGAGGCTACCCATATACATCAGGTAGCAGTTGAACAAATCATCAATGCGTGCACTGATACACTTTACTGGAGCTGTATGGCCTTCCAAAACAGCTACGCACTTATTCAAATGAGCAATTATTCAGAACGCAGGTAATGTCAGACGCAGGTCTGATAAATGGAATATGGCAGAACGTAGGTAATTTCAGATAGAAAGTCTTAAAATAGCTAGAGTTAGGTGCAACGTATACAGTGCTAGAGGTCAGGTAGGAGAGGCAACAGATTTCTGGCAGATAATGAATTAATGGAGCATTATAGGTAATGGGAAAAACTAGCAGGTCTGCACATAGTAAAATGCTTTATAAGGTGGAAATTCTGCTCAATTTTGATTAGGAGAAAGGTAGAACTGACATATATATAGAGACCACAAAACAAATGGCTCAAATTTGAGCAGGACCAGCAATCGCCCGCTCTGATACCATGTTAAACACACATGGGCAGCAAGAACAACATGAAAGATAAAACGTACAAGTACATTTTTTATTTACAAATGATATACCTTTATAGTACATTATGTGATTGTTGGGTTCCACATCCCAAGGTCTGTTGGACTACTTTGTCTATTTAGTTTCCACACTAACCCATTGAGGATTAGGTGTCCAATAGAAACTTGTGTCATATGTGCCGAAAATCACGATACAAAGTAATGTCCTTCAATACCGGGTCTTAAAGCTATATATCAAGAGGAATTAATTCCAAATCAAGTAGAACCTATTTGTTTTATTTCCAAGAGGCCATGGAAAAATCCACAATTGAGTATGACCCAAGGTTTCAACACTCAAACATATGCACAACCATCATAATGTAATTGGACTACACCCATGCCTTGGCAACCTTGTCCTAAACCTTTGGTACAAGGATGTCAAAATATTTATGGAAAATAACCTCAATATCCTCAACCTTACATTGTTTTTCCACCACAATATTTTCCTCAGCCTATTCAACCCTCTCAACCACAAAATCCAAACCCACAACTTTCGCTACATTTCCACAAAAGCTAAATCAATTGCCTGCTCATCCACTTCAAAATCCAAATTATAAAAATTAACAACCTATTTACAACATGGAAAGACAAAATTTTTAAACTTACATGATAACTCGATTAGATGTAAATAATATCCAACTTAGATCTAGCAGAGTATTGGAAAATAAGTCACCATCTGTTGTTATCTAAGAGTATGAAAACTATGACTTCTCTGAGAAAGAGACATCTTCTCATCAAAAAGAAAATTCTCAAAAACAAACCACCCCCATACATTCTGATGATATTCCAATAAACTTAACTCCAATTATAGAACAACCTTTAGTGTCTAATCAAAATCCACCTTTTCCTGAAAGACTTGAATTTGAAAAAAGGGGTAGAAAAATAGATTGTGGTTACTAATTATGATATGATAGATGAATTGAAGAATGTTTGTATAAAAAATCCTTTGTTACAAGATAGCAAAGAAATACAAATATTTTCAAATACAATTATGGAGTTAATTATTAAAAAACCAGGAAGAAAGAGAAAGAAGTTAAAAGAATCCAGTTAGTAGAAAATTTGCGGATACCATGATGGTAAACACAACAGTTCAAAAATATCTAGATCTAGGAAGTCCCATTGTGAAAACAAACATCAATGGTGTTGGTATTCCAAACACATTAATTGATTTAGGAGCAGTGATCAACATCATGAGTAAACAAACTATGGATCAATTGAAACTTCCTAATCTTCAATATACACCTACAATATTGCAATTAGCAGATAGATCCTTTTTCAAAATTTATGGTGTGTTAGAAGATGTATTTGTATCCTTATATTCTTGGGAATATCTT
Organism: Pinus taeda; assembly: GCA_000404065.3. NCBI lineage: Eukaryota > Viridiplantae > Streptophyta > Pinopsida > Pinales > Pinaceae > Pinus > Pinus taeda. The sequence goes on from APFE030005464.1 coordinate 93,299, forward strand.
ATTGACTTTATGATCTTGACATCGAAGAATAATTTCGAAGGACACCCATTAATTCTTGGAAGACCATGGTTAGCTATAGTTGATGCTTTTATAAGTTGTACATCTGGTGATATGTTTATCTTTGATGGAATTTCGACAAAGAAATTCACATTATATCCTCCTCCAAAAAAAATGATACAAGTAGAAAGTGAAGCATGGATAGATGATGATAATGAAAGCTTTGATATATGACTAACTTTTGCCACTTCACCAATAGATGAAGAAGATCAAATTTTGAATTTAAAGGAAAATAATGAATCCTCCTCATGTTGTGAAAAAAATCACAGTTTTCAAGATAAATGTACTATTGAATATTTATCATCTCGTCAAATGGATTTACATTTTATGGAGAAATTTGGCAATTCTTTAATAGAAATTTTTCTAGGGAAAACTTTGAATATTAATGATAATCTAGAAGAATCTCAAAACAAATAATTAATAAAGATTTTTCAAGATCATTCCTCTACTTATGCATGGGAATACATTGATATGAAAGGAATTGATCCCAACACTTGTATGCATCATATATATATTGAAAAAAATGCCATACCAATTTGACGACCCCAAAGGAGAATGAATCCAAATCTAAGGGAAATTGTTAAAGAGGAATTACAAAAATTGTTAAATGTGAATTTCATTTATCCAATATCAGGCAGCCAGTGGGTTTCACCATTGGTAATTATTCCAAAAAATAATGGAAAATGGAGAGTATGCATTGATTATAGGGAACTGAATAAAGCTATTTTAAAACATCATTTTCCACTTCCTTTTATACATCAATTTCTTCACACAATGGAAGGGAAAAGTACTTTTCGTTCTTGGATGGTTTTAGTGGATATAACCAAATCCAAGTAGCTCCAGAAGGTCAAGATAATGCAATCTTTACCTATCCTGGGGAACCTATGCATACTGAGTACATCCTTTTGGGTTATGTAATGCACCTGCAACATTCCAAAGGGAAGTTCTAGGTATTTTATCTTATCTAATTCATGATTGTGTGGAAGTTTACATGGATGATTTTACTATCTATGGAAATTCTTTTCAAGAAGCGCCTAAAATTTTGGAAAAGTTTCTCATTAGGTGTAAAGAAGAAAATCTCTCATTAAGCCATGAGAAATGTTTTATGATATTTACTGAGGGAATTGTGTTAGGCCACCATAATTTAGGAGATGGAATTAAAGTAGATGCATCTAAGGTAGAAGTCACTTCCAAGTTATCAATTCCTACATGTCAAAGGGATGTTATAAGTTTTCTTGGTTTTACTAGCTATTATAGAATATTTATAGAAAAATTTACAAATATTTCTTCTCTACTTTTCAAATTTCTTACAAAAGATTGCGAATTCATCTGGAATTTTGGCAGTAAAAAATATTTTGTAACATTGAAAGAAAATATTTATGAAGCGCCCATTTTAATAGGACCAAATTGGAAACTACCTTTTCACATTTATATTGATGCCTCAGATACAACTTTAGGAGTTGTATTAGGAAAAAAATATTTAACTCCTTATTCCATTTACTACACAAGAAAAAATCTAACCCCAACAGAGTTGAATTATATTGTAACAGAAAATGAGTTTATAGTTGTTTTGCACACCATCAATAAATTCAGACATTATATCACTAGTTATGAAACCTTCATTCACACATATCATTATGAAATTAGATATTTAATGAATAAACCAATTACTACTGGTAGAATTACATGATGGCCATTGTTATTACAAGAATTCAATATTAATATTTTGGATAGTCCTGGAAAACAAAACACAGTTGTTGATTTTATATCTAGAATCCAAAATGATAAAAATAATGTTCCTATAGAAGATAATTTTCTTGATGAATATGTTTTTTCAGTATCTATTAAATCTCCTTCATTTGCAGATATTGCTAATTATTTGCCTACAAGGAAGTTACCATCATACTTGTTTCCTCGAGAGAGAAGAAAGGTTATTCAAACTATTGCTTCTTATACATGGATAAATGAAGAAATGTACAAGACATGATCTAACTTAATCATTCGAATATGTGCTAGAGAGGATGAAGTACCAGAGATATTCAAGGCTTGTCATGATGAACCATGTGGAGGACACTTTGCTAATACAAGTACTACTTATAAATTCCTTCTCTTGGGATATTATTGGCCTTTTATTTTTAAGGATGTTAAGGAATATGTTAAGAGGTGTGACAATTGTCAAAGAATGGGGAAACATGTTCCTTCAGATAAAATGCCTCTACAACCTCAGGTACTTATTGAACCTTTTGAGAAATGGGCTTTAGATTTTGTTGGTCCAATCAAACCACTATCAAGACAAAAGGAATACATTCTTGTTTGTATAGATTATGTCACTAAATGGGTAGAAGCTAAAGAATTTTCTTTTTCTACTGAAAACATTGTAGTTTCATTTCTTTTTAAGGATATTTTCACTCGTTTTGGTGTCCCAAGGGAAATTGTGACAAATCAAGGCACTCAATTTACATCCAAGTTGGTACAAAAGATATGGAGGAATACAAAATCAAACATAGGAGGTCAACTACATATCATCCACAAGCCAATGGACAAGTTGAATCTACCAATAAAGTAACTAAAGCAATTCTTACCAAGACTAAGAATCTCAATAGAAGGGATTTGGCAGAAAATCTTCTAGAAGCCTTATGGGCATATCATACCACATGGAGAAGTACAACAGGAAACACTCCTTATGAACGTTTTTATAGAAAGAAAGTCATGTTTCCTATTGAGTTCTAGATAAAGACTTTTAAAACAACAGCCAAATTGGGTCTTGATCTATCAAAAGCCCAAAGACAAATAATGGAGAAATTGAATGAACTTGATGAGATATGACAGGATGTTATTAATAGAACCAATATAGTCCAACAACAAAGATCCAGGTGGCATGATAAGTTTATCAAAGAAAGGGAATTTCAGTCTGGTGATTGGGCAATGCTTTTTCATTCAAAATTTAAAGATTTTTAAGGAAAATTTAAAACTCATTGGCTTGGTTCTCATGAGATTAAAATTGTTACTGATTATGGAGTAGTGATAATCAGAACCATTGATGAAGAAAAATTAACCTTGCTTATGTTGAGCCTTGAACTTTCATCTCTCCTACACACTTTCCTAGACTTTTTCCATTCACCTGGACCTCCTAAGCTATCAACATCAGTGCATATTAATCATAAAAGAGCATTTAAAGTGGTTTTTTAACTATGTCTTTGTGTTTGCTGTTTGAATTAGATTTTTGCTTATGAGCTGCGGAATGCAGCCACTTTCCGCAGTTGGTTCAACTTTCCGAAACCGTTTTTGTTAAACTCTAGGTTGTAGGTGTCATCCGGAAAAACTAGACACGTGGGCAAGTTAGAAATGACTTAGACATGGATCAGGTCCTATTGGTCTAGCCGGATTCATCAAAGAAATTTGTGGTCAACGGTGGTCAAAGAATGGTCTAACGAAGTAGTCCGACGACAGCTAGACTCTGTTTTCAACCACGTGAAGTATTTGTGACCGTTTCTAGATCTCTGGAGGCATGCTGAGACCTGCAGGCTGCCCCACGATGTGGATCCAACAATCGTTTTCAATATATTGCATAATCTCGGCAACCATGATGCTAAATCCATGGACATTGTCTTTTACGTGTCCTCTGTCAACGTAGTTTCACAAGAAACAATTATAAAACTTCTATTATAAATAACGCATTTCTATACGCATAGTTCTTAGTCTTTTTTCTTATGTAATTTCACTGTTAAGTTGTTGTGCCGTGACACTAGTCCCACTGTGATAATGCTATTTTGAAATATAAAAGAAGACTCTGTTTCTACATGATTACGTGAGAATAATTCTTGATTGATAGCCTGTTGACCGAGGCTATGCAGAGGGCCCCTGCACACAGAGGTTTTGTTCTTTTATTGTTGTACAATTTTATGTAATGTTTCTTTAATTCCATTGCATATATTCCACAGTTATTCACTTGTGTATATTTCTTTTGCTGTGATATTAACACTTCACTCCTGTTCATGATTTTACAAGCTTTGTCTATTACTGTTAACACTGATTAGTGTGTGTGTATGTTTTAGGATAGAAGTAGGCTCGAGCACTTTTACACATTTCCTTTTGCAAAAACTAGTGACATGGAATCACTCTTTCTATTGACTTGCTTTTCTTAGTTTTTTAATTCCAGTTCTGTTTTGTTGATTTCAGTTTAGTTCATTTCCTTTGTTAAATAGTTTAGAAATCAACTTGCTCAAGTTATTGATGATTACCTCCGAAAGCCATAGCTTAGACTACCTGGCGAGGGGTCAGACTATGAATTGATGTGATTTGATTTTAGTTTACTTTTCTGCAATTAGATATCAGATTTATCAAGTTATTGATGATTACCTCTGAAATCCATAGCTTAGACTACCTGGCGAGGGGTCAGACTATGAATTGATGTGATTTTATTTTAGTTTTACTTTTCTGCAATTAGATATCAGATTGCTCAAGTTATTGATGATTACCTCTGAAAGCCATAGCTTAGACTACCTGGTGAGGGGTTATTCTATGAATTGATGTGATTTGATTTTAGTTTTACTTTTTTTCAATTAGATATCAGATTGCTCATGTTATTGATGATTACATCCGAAAGCCATAGCTTAGACTACCTGGCGAGGAATCAAACTATGAATGATGTAATTTGATTTTACTTTTATTAGATTGCAATTTTTGATTTGTTTGAAGTGCGGTAGCTTAATTCATTTTTCTATTTAGACAGTAGCAGGGATAATGGTTTCATGATCAATAGTTCATTTCTTGTTTGACTTAAGTAGTTGCACATCTTCATTTTTTATTCAGGTATTAATTTCATCATTAGTATGTTCTAAGACCCTCTGGAGCGTTAAGATCTGGAAATCACTATAGAGGAAAGAATTGCCTTAAAATCTATATCCATACTTTCCTTCTGGAGTTTTCTTAAGACTCAGATAGAATTCCCATTCACATTAGGAGACAAACAAAGATAAAAACCCCAAAAACAAAATAAAAATCAAAAACAACAAAAGTAAGAAATAGGTTATCTTGCACATATAGTGCGCCACACTTCATCAGCTTACGAATCTCGGATTGATAATTAATGTAGCAATTTAGGACACACTAAATTGACCAAACACCTTGTAAATGTTCATAGATTACAAATATATCATAAACCATTAACAAGAGAAGAATTCATAAGAAATTTGCAAGATAATCTTGATTTGAAGTTGGTCAAGGAAGATTCTTCTTCCTCTCCAACTTAGCCAGCCTTCTACTTTATTTTTCAAAATAATATATATATATATATTATATATATATATATATAATATTTATTTTATAATAATATATAATAATATATATTATATTATATATATAATATATAATTAATACTATATATAGAAGAAAAATTATTGTATAAACATGAAAACCAACATTGTTGGCATGTATATACAAAAAATCCAAGTTGAAAACCAAGAGTTTTTGGCAGCTTAGATTTTATTTTCCCTATTCTAGTCCCATTTTGTTTTTAACCCTCTTTTGCTTTTCAAAAATAAAGCAGCTACAAAATTGTCAACAATTTTCAGCTCTAATAGAATTATGCATCTCACTTTCCAGGTTTTGACCAGGGAAAATGGAAATCATGGTTAAACAAAATTCAATGAAAATTGCAGCTGGAGCAACCTGATAACCTACAAAAGACAAATCAAAATCAATAATACAAAGGATCAAAGGTATGTAAATATCAAATTATATAATCAAGGTAAAATGTTTGAATTATCCCCGGATGCGGGTGCGAGCAGGTGACATCAGTACGGGGGCAGGCTTCCCACTGGGCAAGTGGCAGCCCAGGCCCGCCACCTGTACACGGCAATTAACTCCCGGCGTTAAGACTCCCTCCAGACGCTTCATCCGCGGCATTCGAGTTGATTCGACCATCCCTCCTCGTGCAAGGTCTGCAATTCCACCCTCCGGGAAACTAATGCATGCCCCTGGTTCGCACATGGCACGCCGCAGGTCCTCCCCATATAATGACAGATGCTCCGGCAAGGTAATGTATTGCTTGTGGATTGTTCAGGTTTACATTTGGTTTGGGAATTATGTGTTGTGGCAGGTTCAGAGAGAAAGGAGCGGCGACGAAACTAGCCGGCTCCTGGCATTACCCTCCCATCTCTCCATGCCAGATTGCAGCTGTTGGTGGCCTGCTATCAATCCTCGTCCTGATTTCTTTCCTTGGCCTTCCAGCATCCCTTGGTCTGCGCGTCGGTTTGCTCAGTTCTGTAGCAGCAATCCTCTCCTGCACTTTCCTGAGCCTTTTGTTGCCCTCCGGCCTTTCCGTGCCTCTGTGCCTCTGCTGCATAATTCCCAGTCTATCCCACATCACTCCAGCCTCCTTTTTGTCCACCCCAGTCAGCAATGCCTAAGGAGAGGCTTCGCGCAAGTTGCCGCCATGGCGGGTCTCGGGGAGGAGCAAGAGGTCAAGCCTCCATCCCTCGTTCCTCTGACTCGTTGTCGGATGATGCCAACAGTGCTCGTCGCCGACGCGGAAGAAGACCAGGGCAAGCTCAAGCCCCGGCATGCACTCATAGCTTCCATCCCTCCTCCCGCTTCAGCTTTCCCTGCCTTCTGGACTCCGACACTTACTATGTGTCCGTTAAAATTGAAAAATGTGAGCATGAGGTTCGTGGGCAAGCGGCAGAGGAACATAGGCCTCTGGCTCCAGCTCTGGATCAACCATCTTTATCTCCTGCACAGAGGGTCGGTCTGGCAATTCTTCCTCCAGCTCTAGAGCAGGGTCAGCACCACTCAGCAGAGCCATCAGCGGGAGCCAAGGCTGGTCCAAGCGCACCTGTGGAAGACAACACACCTCACACCGACTCAAGCGATCCGGACCCGTACGCTTGCAGAGTGGTGGAAGAGGTGCCATCTACCTCTGTGGACGACTGAACCGGTTCTCAGGGCTATCGGGCGAAGGGTATGGCAATGTCTTTTGTTCATCTGTTGGGTAATGACATGCGTCTTTTTCAGTGCTCTATCGATATGTAAGGTTGTTGCTCTGTCCAGTCCACAGCAGCACAACCATAGTTCTTATGTTATGCTTATGTATGTTGCGTCAATGGCGGATTATAGAGTCCAGGCATATGTTTTTTGAGTCAGTCTTGGGGTTCTGGGTTCAGGATAAAAGGTCTGTATTTCGGAAGATAAATGGGTTTCAAGGTTTTTCTCCTCACTGTCAGAGTTCTGTCAATGCTGCAAAATCCATCTCTGCAGGATGGTGCTACCCAAGGTTCGCCTCGTTGTAAGTTTTTGAAGTTTTTTGTACCATAATAGAATTAGCATAATTTACAAAAAAAAAAAATGTTTGAATTATGAAATAAATGATGAGTAATCGTTGCTACTTCCATACTGAATAATGATTACCCTTAATTATTCTCACACGACTTTGGTTTTAATGAAAATATATATGTCTTATCAATCATGTCAGGAATGAACATTTATCTAATTCGAAATTCACCCTTTCCTCTCCATTCATCTTTCCACTTCATGCTAAGACACTTCCATTTCACTTAGCCCTGTTTTATTGTTGAGACTCCCCTCGCCTAATCTTTGTTTCAGTCCATACTTGAATTCCTTCCACCCCTTAATCTTGTCGAAATAGAAATTATGGGCTAAGCTTAGACTCTAACATGGGGGCCATTGTAAGATCAGAGCTGAATGGGGTTAATTTTTTTGAAGGATACCCATAGGTCAAACAATTATTGCAACAGCCACGGTGGTTAGAATTCATGGAGAAATTCTATGGGCGTGAGAAATTCGCTAGGGCATACGATGGCATTAAAGAATAAATTGGGGATGTGAAGCTAATTTTGATAGGGTCTTTCATAGAAGAATCTACCGAATTACCAAGAATCAGAGAGAGATGGTTCAAGAATAGAAAAATTGAAAAGAAATAATGGAAAATTTTCATCAAGAATTCAGGCAAGGATACTTCTGTGTTTAAAAAGGGAATACCGGTCACAACTTTGAAGAATAAGTGGAGGAATTTTCTATTGATCATTCAAAATTTTATAACTTGTGAAGGAATATTCGGTAACATGTTATTTTATCATGCACGCTTAATGACGAATTTTCTTGATGGGAATGAAATTAACCAACCATATTTCTTACTTCATAGTTTAAGAAAGATGGCTGGTAATATTTAAAGAAAGGTACAATCTATAGATAATGCCCTATATCATCATGGCCTCATGAAAATATTAATTGAAGCCCACCTAAGAAACATAGGAGATAATTGGTAAGATTTCTTAATTAGAAATCATTTTAAGGAAGCAAAAGAAGAAGATCCTAGTAGTAAGACGAGTAATAGTAGAAGAAAACTATTCTCAAACCCTAAAGAAAACACACCATCACAAGAAACACAACAAAAACTTTACTCTGATGATGAAACCCCTCTCATAAACGTGTTAGAAACTCTGAAGTAGAAAAATGTTAGAAGAAAGGTATACATCACTAAGGAAGAAAAGTCATCCAAAAATAAAATGGAGCAAGAGAAAACAAAGCAAGGAAAAGTTGAAAAGCAACCCGTTACTACTAAATCACCATCTAAACCATCATCTACCATAAGAAGAAGTGTAAGGCTCAATAAAATAGTGCATGAACAACCTTGAAAGTTCCTAGAATTTTTCGATTTAGAGGAAGAAGAAATGGAACCTAGAGTTCCATCACCAATTACATCACCAATCTCTAGTCCAGCTGGAAAGACTCCATAGATCGATCTTGTCTAGCAAGACATTTATGATTATATAGAGTATTTGGAAAGAAGAGCTATAGGTAAAGTTATTTCATTATCCTCAAACCAAGAATAAAATGAAGCAATTCATTCTAATATTTTAGGGGAACTCCAAGTTGAAGACACCCTCAAGCAATATATTTATGAATTGGAAATCTTGAATAGACATTTGAAGTAGGAGAATGAAACAATAAAGGCATAGAATGAAATCCAATGAACCCAAAATGAAAACATTCTACTACATCTTGGTTTATGGTATAAGAAAAATAAGAAATTAACAACTAAAAACTAATTCCTTAAGAGAAATTTGATGAGTCTACAACACATAATTTTGATAAAGAAATCAAGGATCGAAGTCACCACTAAGAAAGAAAGGAGGAATAACTTGGATGTCCTTGCTCAGGCATCTGAAGAGGCTCAGTAATAGGAAGGACTCACAAATTTTGAAATTTTTCATAAAGACATGCAATGTTTTCCATGGGGGAAATGTTGAACCCCAAAATTGCTTCTTTTTTACAACTCCTTTTCATTCCATTCCTCCCTTTTTGGCCTTCATAACACTAATTTCGGTATCATTTTATAAGGTTGATAGCATTTTAGGTACATAATCATCTTATATGTCATAAATATCATTTCTCTTTATTATTTAACTCAATATTTACCTGAGCTACTAAATTACAACGATTTTGTAACTAAGTCCAAGGTTTGATGGGTTACGAAGTTTCAGCCAAAGAACAACACATATGGGCAGATGAAAATTAGCTAGTACAACGATTTGTTCCTAATTTCATAGCCTCAATCAATTAAAAAGACACCTTAGCAATCCGGTCAAAGTGAAAGTCAACCACTGTAGAAGGCAAACTAGGCTAGCAAGATGCAATATTTTAGCCTCATGATTCATTGTTTTGATACCAAATTATGAGCATATCATGATATCTTATATTTCAAAGTTAATTAAAGCTAATGTCGATTAAGCATCAGGCATAATATTCTGAAACATTTAACGCGAGGATTTTTATAAATATTCCTCTCAGCATATCAAACACATACTTGAATTTTAATTTGTATACACTATATCTTAAATACAAACCATGTTTTCATTCTATTTCTATTTTTGTGTGATATTGATGCATGATTAATCATCTAGTGAGGGAATTATAGTGATACCACCTTCTATAGGAGGGCCCCCTCAAGACAATAAGGCTTTCTTTTATTTGCAGTTAGTATTTCATTTTCTGTTTCTTGTAGGATTTTTGTTAATCACTTAAGTTTTGATTTTTGAATATAAGTTTCGAATTGTTTTGTAATAGGTTCATCTAATCATTTTATTGTTGAGTGAAGAGAGATCTCTTGTGCACATGGACACAACATAGATTTATATTGCTTTTTTATAAATAGGATTTTCAATTGCAGAGTTAATCTTTCTTTATGTTCAAGTAGATTTATTTATAGTGTGATTTTATTGCAAGTGTCATTTCCATTCAAGCAAGTGGTTTTATTTATAAGCAAGAGTGGTTTCATTTTAAAGCAAGTGAGTGTGTAATTTTATTTCAAGAAAACTATGAGTGTGATTTTATTTTTAAATGTGAAGTTTATTTCAATAAGAGTGTGATCTTTCTAGGTGTGAGTGACAAAAAATCCTAGCACATACAATGCACATACATTTCATTATTTTACTAACCTTTGTTGATAATTCATGTAAGTAATTTAACATCAAGTAATTACCAAACATTTTGGCATCATTGTTGAGGATGTGTATATAGGAGTCTTTTTCTTTTTATTTTCATTAAAAATAAAAATAAAATGATATGCATAGGGAAAGATATTCTAGAGGTAGATTTGTAGGAGTTCAGTTCCAAAATCAACACTCACCCCACCACGACCTCGTAGTGCCACACCATCCACCCAAACTCATATTCCATCAATTGCAGGAAGACATAGACTTCTTGAGGTACTTAGCTCTGAAATCCAACCTAAAGATTCACCCACTTATTCAACTGAAGATGTAATAGAAGAAGAAGATCCTACATCCCCAACTGAAGGAGTAATTTTTCTATCCTCAACTTGTAGACAACTTCTATGACAGGAACTAGAAATTCCTAGTGAGTAGAAAGGAGAAGAAACCTATTTTAACATTCCATTTATAGAAGAACCAAAGGATCTATAGGAGGAACTATAAAATCCAATTTTTGAACCTTACATTAGTTCTGAGGAATCTACAATGGCCTATTTTAACATTCCATTGATAGAAAAGGGAAAAATATCAAACCAAACCCGAATCCAGCAAAGGGGACAAGAAGAAAGACTTGTCCAAAATAAAATTCTTCAACTGTCATGAATTCATACACTATGCTACAAAGTGTCCACACAAAAATTCTATCAAGAAGAACTTAGGAGGAGCAGCAGGTGAAGCATTTACTTCATAGTTTAAGTTAGAATTCACCCTAATCACATGCATGGTCAACATTGTGATGGGGAGTGTGTGGTTCTTGGAATTAGGTGCCTCATTCCACATGACAAGGTGCAGAGAGTTTTTCAGTGGCCTCGAGGAGAAAGATCTCAAGATACATATTGAGCTTGGGGATGATAGAAGGTACAATGCTACTAGGATTGGTACATTAACCTTTAAGAGGGAGTCAGGATCCCCTATTTGCCTCAAATATGTCATGTTTGTACTAGGCCTCAAGAAGAACCTCATCTCTGTAGTAGTTTTGGAAGACTGTGGCTATGATGTGATATTCAGTAAAGGGAAATCATTTCTAAGACACATAGCTACTGGGCAGGTGAAGAAAATCGAGGTTCGTGTGAAGAACCTGTATAAAATTGATGTGGAAGATTGTGTTGCATTATGTTGTAAGGTGGAAAAATGTAGAGTCATGATGTCAGTGACCTCTCACACAAGATATTGGGTCGTTTCCATCATGGTGCCTTAAAAATTATGCAGTGAATAACCATTGGCCTCCCTAAAGGATCACTTGAGCTGCTAGATGTCTACAAGGGTTGTACCTTGGGGAAGTATGTAAAATCCACATTCCATCATTGAGACAACAAAGCACATTCAGTCTTGGAGAGAGTCCAATTTGATGTTCATGGACCCTTCTCAACAACATCCACTACCAGACATAAATACTATGTTATTTTTAATGATGATTTCTCAAGAAAGTGTTGGATATTCTTCATGTAGAAGAAGGATGAGACATTCTCAAAATTTGTAGAATTCAAGGCACTAGTTGAGAAAGAAACTGGAAAGAAGGTGAAGGCTCTCAAGAGCAACAATGGAGGTGAGTATGTGTCAAATTAATTCAAGGAATTTTTTGCCAAAGAAGGAATTTGAAGAGAACTGACAACTCCCCACAACCCACAACAGAATGGGGTAGATAAGAGGAAGAACTGAAGCATTATGGGAGTTGTGAGAACTATGCTACATGACCAACGTATTCCGCTACATTTGTGGGCAGAGTCATGTAACACAACTGTCTTCTTGCAAAACTAGAGTCCTCGTCAGATTCCTGTTATGATTACACTAGAGGAGGATTTCTTAGGGAGAAATTTGGATGTGTCTCATTTCAGAATTTTTGGAGCCTCTTTTTACTACCATGTCTCCAAAGATTCAAGGAAGAAACTTGAGTCAACAGTAGAGTTGGGAGTTTTTTTCAATTACACTAAAACTCCACACAACTATCATGTGTACTTACCTTCCCTTAGAATGACAGAAGGGTGAAGGGATGTAAATTTTGATGAAGAGAAATAAATGAGATGCCCTCTTGAGAGGGAGTTGTAAATCCCACCAAAAGAAGAGCTTTTAGCTCCTCAAGAGGAGCCTCAGGAAGTTTTGGAGTAGCCACAAATGGAGGAGTGGAGAGGAGGAAAAGTGGAGACGTCCACTCAAGAAACATCATCTAGAGAAGGTAGAAAAAGAACTAGGGAAGTTAAAGGAGTAGTGCAGGATGTGAGGGATAATGTGGGAGCTCCTTCAAATTTTCATTGGAAACGGAGGCCACCAAAGAAGTACATTGGATACATGGCTCTAATGACTGAGCTTGTAGAGACTAAGCCATCCTCATTTGAAGAATTAGTTGAGAAACCAGTTAGGGTTGATGCAATGGGGCAAGAATATGAATCTATCATGAAGAATAGTGTTTGGGAAGTAGTCCCTAGACTGATAGATAAATCTGTTATGGGTTCCAGATGGATCTTCAAGGTTAAGCATGAAAAACACGAAAGCATAGAGAAGTATAAGGCTAGATTTATGGCCAACAGATTCTGTCAAGTTGAGGGAATTGACTATGAGGAAACATTTTCTCGCGTAGAAACGTATTCATCCATTAGATCAATTATTGCCTTGACTGCATAGATGGGATGGAAGATCCACCAGATGGATGCAAAAACAACATTTCTCAATGGTGTTATTGAGGAGGAAGTGTAGATAGAGAAACCAGAAGGTTTTTAGACATTTGATTGGGGTCTCATGTGTGCAAATTCGGGCGAGCATTGTATGGTCTCAAATAGGCACCCTGAGATTGGTACACTCAGATTAATAGTTATCTCAATGGATTTGTCTTCACCAAAGTGAAGTGGATACAAACCTCTATCATATTTTGGTAGAAGGTAAATTACTTATCATTGTTTTATATGTTGATGATTTAATATTGATAGGTGATGAGTAGTTGATCAACTCTTACAAGGAGGACCTTGCAAGGGAATTTGAGATGAAAGACATGGATCTCATGCACTACTTCTTCAGTTTGGAAGTATGTAAAGGTGATGGGGAATTGTTTGTGTCTCAAGGAAAGTATGCCATCGAGATATTGCAAAGATTTCATATGGAGAGTTTTAAGCCCATGGAGACACCCTTAACAAACAACCAGAGAAAGGATAATGCCACTTCAGGTGAAGAGGTTGATGCTACCATTTACCGAAAGCTAGTGGGTTCACTGATGTATCTTATGAATACACGACCAAATATGTTCTAAGAAATAAACTAGATAAGCCAATCTATGGTTAGGTTGACCAAACTATATTAGAAGGAAACTACGTATGGTTTACGGAACCTTAGAGGTAATACCCAGTATGGATTATGGTGCATACAGATAGAGGTAGTGAAGTTGTGTGGCTTCACAAGTGCAAATCAGGTAGGGAGTCCATCTAACCAAAAGAGTACATCAGGTGGAATTTTTAGTGTTGGGTCCACAATAATTTCATGGTATAGCACGAAGAAGAGGTATGGGGCACTCAATTTGGCATAAGTTGAATACATGGTTGCAATTCAAGAAACATGTGAGGAAATCTGGATGAGAAAGATACATGAGGCACTATTTGGTCAGGAGATGGATCCAAATGTGATCTATTGTGATAATCAGAGTTGCATTAAGCTCTCTAAGAATCTGGTATTTCACAATCGATCCAAGCATATAGATATTCAGTATCATCATTTACGGGACTGTGTGCAGAGGAGGATAATGTTTCTAAAATACATTCCAATAGAGGAACAAGATGTTGACATCTTGACAAAGGATTTGTCAAGAGGGAAGTTTGAATTCCACAGGTGTAGGATAGCGGTGGTTGAAAATCCCTTTCTTGCTAAGAGGGGATGTTGAGAAGTATATCAAGAAGGGCTCAATTTGACTTAGCCTTGGTCAAATGGAGAAAATTTGAAATCTCCACATCAATAGACAACTTGGAGGCAGTTAACTTAGGTGGCATGGCCCTTGTCACTTAGTTATCTCAGTAAATTCAAGTTAGTGGGCTTGGATTTTAGTTTGCATGTGTTGATTGCTAATTTGGAGCAATCCAGTTCAATTATTTCTAGTTGCACTCAATTAAACTAGTTCTAATAGATAATAGAAGTAGTTGGAGGTTAGTTGTGTAGTGGGAGAAAAATATAACTCACAGATCATCTAGTTAGTTTATTAATAAACCAAAAATAGGTCATGCATGCAAGGAATTTGAATTTCTCAGTTGTGCTGAAGATTCTAAGGTAGTGTAACATTAGTTGTAGACTAGTTTTGAGTGTACTGGTGTTGCATGCAATCAGTGATCAATCCTTGGGAAATGCACAATCAATTTGGAGGAAATTCCTAAAGAATAAGGGCTAATTTCCTCAATATTTGTGCAAGAAAATAGGGGCTCGGGTGGAGACAAAAATTGACTAAGTCTGGGTCAGAGATTTTCATTAAGCAGAGAAAACAGTTATTGACTTGTATGTTGAGCTCAGAGCGATCAAGCAATTACAATACATTCTTTATTCATCTGATTAATTAAAGCAAACCTAAGGTTTTTTACCAGTTGGTTTCCCTTAGATAAAATTGTGTACTTGTGTATGTGATTGATGCATGTTTGCAAATGTTGTTCTAAATTGTGAATTAATTTCCACAAAGCAGTAGAGTAGAATTGTGTCTCTTGATATAGATTAAATTTCTTAAGCAATTGCAATTCTATTACCATATTTCTACACCTTTATTGTCAAATTCTTCATCACATCACAATTTCTTGTTAAATTTATATGTCACAATACTTCTAATATTATTTGTATTCTATAAAACAATTTTTTCATAAATTCTCTATTGATTTAGCCAAGACATGGCATCTTTATGCCACCACTGTTTGAACCACACGTGGTTTTGACTAGATATAGAAGTCATTTTAGGAAGTCTCTTATCTTACATATTTATCTTATTCTTTTACAATTTGTACCTAGCCATAATATTTCTCTTAATAAGGAAATGCTCACTTATATGAGAAGGAAGATAGGGAAAATATTTAGATTAAAATTGTCCTATGTTTTTCAATTTGCTTTATATTTTTCTAGGAGTCTCTAAAGATATTGCAAACCTAGGCTTCACAATCATACAATATAAAAAGAGTGAGCGATGAGAATGTCAAAGATGACCTTCTTCTTATCCCAACTTACAGCTACTTTCAAATCCATAATATTTTTTTCATTCTTTATTTACCCTTTTCTTAATTCTATAGTTCCACTTGAGCTTGTGATGAAGATCAATTCCAAGATATTTATACAAACTCACTTCCTTTGAGATTTTTAATTGGTTTTCAAGATCATAGGGACTCCTTCAAATAAAAAAATACTATCTACTTAAAGTAGAATTATGTAATTCTACCAATAAGATTTAAGTTGATGCAACCTACTTCTTCCAAACAATCTTCTAACTTGCCAATGTATATTAAGAAAAAAATATAAAATAGAAAACAACCTTACCTATTGTTATCACTCCAAAATTTCTCTTGAGTTGTTATGAAAGAAATGATAGAGGTAACCACAAACCTACTTTGGAGATTAGGATCTAGCCTTCCTAACACTCAGAGAGGGCTCTCTCTTTATGATTTAACTTTGTTTAGTTAATTTGATTTTAGGCTAGTTATGCTTGTGCTTGGGTTTTGATCTTGATTTTGAGGTGAGATCACTAACTTAGATGGATAGAGGAATGTCTTTTCCCATTAGGCTATGGGATCAAGTGTTAAGACAAATAGGACTAGATCAAGTTCTAAAAATAGTGTCTACAAGGCAAGGTAGCTGAGTAATTTAAAATCTTAAGGTTGGATGATGAAGTTGATTTCAATCGGATCCAAGGAGAAATTAAGGGTTCCTTAGGTCGTATAATGAAGGAAGTGAAAGAGGTCAACCAGGATGGGAGAGCAATTAAGGATTCTCAGATCCGGGTATAAGAAGAAAAGATAGAAATGATTAATTGTCCAAGACAAAGTGTACTTAAACAAATTCCTAAATAAATTTCCAATTAATTCATTTACTTTAGATAACATGTAAGATTGTGAAATACATAAGAATATAACAAATTTGACAAAAGAAAATACTTCACTGTAATAGCTCAACACATGAATCCTGTAATGCAATCTCTTTATTACTTAGTCTGGTCTGTTGACTTGAAAAATTGGTACAATAACCCTCAGGTTTCATATCAATACAACTATAGAAATGTCTAGCAATCCACCCTTAATACTTTGAATTATGAAGTATTTATACAAAAATAGTTTACAAAATATCCAAAATTATCTTGGTAATTAATCTAGGAAAAAGAAATATCTTCATGCAAGAAGATAGAGACAGATGTTCAATTGTTGTATGTTGTCCCCGTTTATTTGGTTGTGTTGTCTTTATGCTCTGATATTTTGTTGTTTATTCTCTGCCTTGCTGTTGGTATTCACACTAACTATTTTTTATACTCTTCCCTTTCTCAACTAATACACTTTCACCTAATACTCTTTTATTTGGTTGATCTGTCACTTTTCTTTCACTATGTTGTTTTCACTTTTATTGTGTATTTTTACAATAAATCATTTAAGTTTTCCCATGTGTCTGAATCTGGTAATTGAATATTTACCAACTTCATGTAAATTTCATCTCCTTCTGGATACTTGGCAAAAGTTGGTTTATTTACAAAAAGGTGTTTTACCTCATGCTGGAGGTGAAACAGGTTCTCAAATCTCTAATATAGAACCTTTCCAGTAGGCATCCCCCTCATAGAGGAAGTATTTACTTGATCCTTTGCCACCTCTCTTATCCTTCTGTTTTAGTCTTCCTGTTGAATCAATTTGTCATTTATCACCAAGGGATTTGGCAGACCTTTCTGCCTCAAAACATCAAACTTTACAATGAACTTGTCTATAGTCAGTTGCACGGTTTGGAATTTGTCTTCAAGGTTCATCATTAAATTCCTCTTGGTTAGTACCTTTTTTACTTCTACTATGGTGCCAGTCCTGTCAAGTATGTCCAGCTCCTGCAGCTCATATTTGTTTTTAGAGTTAAGGAAATGGATTATTCTAGTGGCTTCTTCAAGCATGTCTCCCAGTTTTGCCCTAACTCTTTGTATTTCTTCTATAGCCTCTTTGACTAAGTCACTTTGTTCAAAGATGACTTGAATGGATGGCCAAATATCATTGACAGAGTCAACGATATTGGCCCATAGTTGTTCTTTGGCTTGGCCAAGTGGCTCCTTCAATGTCAGTTCTTTCTCTAATCTCTTCATTCTTTCAGTCAACCCGGTTGACTTCTGAACTTCCTCCTTGTGCATAATCTATGCAAGCCTATTGTCGTTTTCCAAACTTGTTATCTTTTCTTTAAGATTATTTATCTTTGTGGTCTAAATCGACATGTTCTCCATTGATTTGACCAATTTTCTTGCCTCATCACCTGGATGAGTTGTTGTTGTTGTCGAACCTATTACTGATGTAGATGTTGTGGCAGCCGGTAGTGCTATAGCCAGTGGAGCTGTAGGAGCTAATGAAGCTACCAAGGTGGATGGTACTGTTGTAGTGACTATTGGAATAGCAGTGGCAGTGGTAGTGTCAAGGCTGGCATGTTTTAACTATATAAAGTTGTCTAACTCCTTCTCCATCTCTTTCATCTGATCATTCAATTGGAGAATAAGGTCCATCATCTCCTCTTGCTGGGTCTAGATTTCAAGGACCTCTTTTGTCTGTGGATGCTCTAAATGAGGAAATTTTAATTGCTTTCTGAGAGCAGCAATATCCTCATTCTTTTTATTTATCAACTTCTCTACATCCTTGACATCATTGGGATCATGTCCAAGCTCAACCACCTAGTCTTCCAGTGACTTGATTCTGTTGTCCTTGGCCTGTGAGGAGGGTTTTTCTAGTTTGTACTATGCAGTGATATTATCCAATGACCTTTGGAGTTTATGTACATTCATAGCTTTATTAGTCATGGTGGAATAGATCATCTCACCTGCCTGCTTATGGAACTCAATTTGGTCAATGGGGTGAACATCCCTGGCCAAAACCTCAAAATCTATTTTCCTATAGTCTGTTGATGATCTTGGTTGTTGGACTGTAGGTTGCATGAAAGTCATCTGCATTTTACCTGTTTTAATGTCAAAGGCTGACATTAATCTGTTTTGATTTGTAGGTGTCTACTTGAAGTACTGGGCATATGTCTCAGCCTTCAATGTCTCATTCCTCAACTTAATTTCTTTGTACCTTTCTTTAATATCTTTCTCTTTATCCACAAGCTTGGTGGATGAAGAGACTTCAATGTTGAGTTGTTTCTCAATAATTTGAGTGTTTGATATAGAAGGCTAGTGTGTTTCTCCTTAAGTTGTTGGGCCTTTGCTCCTTTACACCATTGTATCAATGTCAGTGATTTCTATTTTTCCAACGGTATCTTCTTATTCCGTTACAGGATTAAGCCTCGGCCTCTTCCTGTAACTAATCTCAAATTGTTCATCTGTGGTTTCCATGGCTAAAATAGAACCTTCTTCCCTGGTTCTCTTTTCATTTTTGTCTTCATTTTTTGGAGTCTATAAAAGAGGAGGAATATTCATTGGTTCTCTTAGGGCTGGAATCTGCAGAAAGGAACTAGTATCAATCTGCTTTTCCACATTAATTAATGTATTCTCCACATCAACTACAGTACTATCCATGTCTATCAAAGTGTTTTCCAACCATTCAGACTAGTTGGCATATCTCTCAATGTCTAGCCTGGGATGATGTATGAAAGGTCCCAATTTGACTTTGAGCCTTAGTTTATTTATGACTCCATGAGGGGCATATTGCCACATAAAAATATTCTTGAATTTCATCTATTGTAGAATCTTATCAGCCTGTGGTCCAGCTTCCCTAGTATTACAAATAAAGGGGCCCAATTGGTTTTTCAATTTAAATTGAGTCTTCTTCTTGGCTACCAAGACCTCATCAGAGTTTATAATCTCTCTAAAGCACTCTATTGCAAATATCCTCATAGGGAGGTATTTGGGCAATTTATAAGGAGCTAGTTGGCATCCATATATCCTAATCTGTGTACGGTCCTGGTATAGATACCAGTCTCCCAGTCTACTGTTCTTTGCCAACTGTAAAACCCTTTTAATTTCCTGACTGATCCTGGGCTGATAGCTACTGGTTAGCATGTTTATAACAGGATGGACAAATGTATCAATGAAGTGTTTGTAATTAAATATAGTGGAGTACTTTTGGATCAATGGTGTCCAATAGATGACTGATATTGGATTGCCTTTGGTGTCTAACTTCTTAATGTTGACATGGAATTTTTTCTGACTGGTAGTACAAGAACATATGAAATAAAACTGAAGAATACTTGAAAACTCTCTCATTTGGTAGTCTAATGAATTGTTCATGCATTCTATCTGCTATGAACTAAGCATAGTTATACATTATAGCAGGAGGCTTGCCTGGGTAAAATATAGAAAGGAAAGTAAGGATAACCTCATCCACATGTTCATCTGTAGTATACCCTAGAATGAAAGAGAGCATGGTTATGATTTGTCTGTCTGTCTTAGAAAAAATGGTGACAGCATATGGAGGACTTTCTATAGGAGTATGAAACTCCTCTATGATGAAAGTTTGAAAATTTTGGGCTATCCTAGGAAGGTCTAACTTGGTATAGAGGTCAAGCAAGCCTTCAATAGAAAGTGGGGTCTCATTTGGGCTTAGTTGGACTTGTAGCATTTTATTAATGGATTTTGGATTGATGGTGAATAAAACTTGCTGATCAGGGGTGAAAATGGCTCTTTGACTGGGAATGTAGCAAGCTTGGTAGAAGTGGATGATTTATGGGAATGGGTGTACTTCTGGGAACAAGTACTTGGGAAAATTTGACTCCCAAAGGTGAATGTCATCATTCTAGTTTAAAAACTTGCCTTTACTCCAACAGTAGAGTTTTAGTAGGTAGGTAGGGGAAGCAATGTCCTTAATTTGGAAGTCTCTGTCTGCTAATGCAAGGTGGTCAATATCCAAGTGAAGGGTTTGTAGAGGTCTCACATCCAGAGAGGTTTGGGAAGCCATAACTAGGTTTACTGAATTGAATTAGGGTTTCAGTGGTTTGAGGAGTGAGACTTAGAAGCTCTAGAATAGTGGGAGGGTAATTATATTTTGTAAAAGAGGGTTTGGGATGTAAGATAGGTTTCTTTTCAATTCAAATAGGTTTCTTAATTAATTTAATTAATCAACCATTCAAATATAACTATGCGTTTTTCAAATTCAAGCATCATTCTAGTTTTTTCCAAGAATACCTGGAAATTGGCGATTTAGTGTGTAGACTATGTTCTGTGGTAGCTGTAGAGGATGCTGAGGCTTGAACTCGTTGTATGCTACTTCAATTTGGTGTTGGAAAAGTCTTCGGGTGGTAAAAGTTGATGAATTGGTTGTTCAGAGGTTCAGGGTGTCACAAACGGCTTAGCAGAGGTTTACAGTGAAAACGAATGAAAAGAGCGAGTTGGGGCTTTTTCAGCCTTTTAACTGATAACGGTCACATTTTGGCAGGGAAATTATTAAATGAATAGTGGGCAGTTTTCAGTTTAGGAGGGAAGCAGTTTTGTGTGCCATCGCACTGCTTTTGGATGGCACACATTATTTTTCATGAGCACGCGATTTAATGTGGTGCTGCCATGTAGCCAAAGAGCACTCGGCCAACACCGTGAATCTCGTGTGCTCTCAGGCCGTTAACATTTAGACAATGAATCCATGCCATATGGTTATACACCATTGGATCTAGGGGTGGGATATCAGAGGGATATCACACAGTTGAGTTGCACGGACGGAGTCAGGAAAATGATTGGCGGGGCCCGAGATTTAATTACAAAGCATTTGTAATTAATGAACGAAAAATGTTGGGGTTTTAGTATAAGCCAATGGTTAATAAGATGGGACCATGGGTTATATGGCAGGGGTTCTTTAACCGCACCAAGGGCTGGAGGGTTAAAAAGGGTATCGAGGAAATATAAAGTGGGGGACGTTAATTACATAATGTGGGGGGCATAGTAATAAACTTAGGATAAAGGGTTTTATGGGTTTTTAAGGGGAAAGGGGAAATTAATAAGGGGGAAGGTAATATTTGTAATGGGGAATGAGTTTCACACTAGGGAAAGGGGTTTTGGGAAGCGGGGATGATTTTTGAAGGGTAATATCTAGAGCAGTGTGTAAAACCAAGGGGTAAAAGGTCAAAATGAGGGGAAAAGGGTATTTATATGTAATGAAGGGATGATGGAGAAATTATCAAATAAGTATGTGGGGGTGTAGTGAAATGAGGGGAAATTATTAAACAAACTTTGGTAAATATTATTTCTTTTTCTCCACTCCTCTTGCACATGAAACATAGGATTAAGCATGATGAATGTGCTTTTGACTTAGCAAATTTGTGCATTTGCAACATTTCTTATACCTACCCTTTATTTACCCTAACACTTTTTTATTATTTCAATGGGTGCATTTGAGCTTGCTAACCCTTTATTTCCTTTTCTTTTGACAAGCAAACTATCTAATTCTAACCTTATAACTTCCAATGGCTCAGATTAAACTAATGAGCTCATTATTATTCTCTACCTAATTATTGATTTGCCAAGGTTAAACGGTTTGGCTAGATCTTTATTTTCTATCTATCTACATGAAATTTAAAGCATGAATGAGTCAAGATTGAGCTATTTGACCATCATGGATTGTGGAATTTTTGACAAGTTGCACACTATATTCTTTTACAAAGTAAAGAAAAAGGAGTGGCATTTAAATTTGTACACTTTCGTGATCTATTTTAATTTCTTGTTGGGGTTCATATTTTTCACTTTTTTTTATCTTTTTTCTTTCTTTTTGTCCTTTGATTATTCTTTTAGGACATACCCTCTTTACATTTTTTAATTTTTAATATGAAAAACATTTTGCAGAAAGCAAAAGTATGTACAATATTACAAGACTAACCATAGCCAATTCAAAACTATGAATCCTATTATAGGACCCTAATAGTGGCTCCACATGGGGATGGCATTTCCTGGTGAAATTTCAAGAACTTTAAGATCAATAGCCTTTTAAATTCTGACTTTGTTTGCCTTGTGACTGCTCCTCTATAATCTGCTTTATTCATACTTATGATGGTACATCTTTCAAAGCTCAGGGCCTTCTCTCCGGGCTTCAACTTCAAAAAATTACCTTCCAATCCAATCTAAACTCTGCAATGTTATATACAATGAGCAAAGTAAAATGAACTACTGTTAATCTTTGGATAAGTAATGCTTTAGCATTCTACCATTGACTAGTCCTCCTGGTAGATCTGTTCCATCTAATTGTCTCAAGAAAAATGCATTGTTACCTCTGTAACCATAAATGATATAAGGACCTTGCTATAGGAAATCATATTTTCCATGTTTATCTTTCTCTTCTCTTATAGAATCATTTTTGATAACTTTATCACCAATTTAAAAATCATCATCTTTGGTCTTTTTGTCAAAAATCTTCTTGATTTTATCCTGGATCACTTGTGACTTGACATAGACTTCTTCTCTAGTTTGCTACAAGTGTATTGTCTGATTTATCCTCCTTTGGATATCATTTGGTTCTACTTGCAACTCTTGGATCATTTTCATCACTCGTAGCCCTAAAGAGGATGGAAAAACAACATCCATACCATATACTAGCTAATAAGGAGATGTACCAATGGACTTTTTAGTAGTTAGTCTATCTGCCCATAAGGCATTAACCAACTTTTTATTCCAGGTCTTCTTGTTGTCTTCTGCCAATTTCTTGATGATATTAACAAGGCTTTTGTTTGAGGATTTTGCAAGTCCATTACCTTGAGGGTAATATGCAGTGGAATGGCCAAGGGTTATGTGATATATGTTACAAAAGTCTACCATTTGCTTGGAATTGAAAGGAGTTGCATTATCAGTAATGAGCTTTCATGGGCATCCAAATATTGAAAGGATATTGTTTTCAAGGAATGAGTTAATGACAGAGTATGTGGCTTGTCTAGAAGGGATGGCTTCTATCCATTTAGTGAAGTAATCAGTGGCTATCAAAATCCATTTATGATGGGCTGAGGAGGATGGGTGAATTTCCCCAATGAAGTCTAAACCCCATTGTTGAAAAGGCATTTATGTGGAGATGGGTTTGAGAGGTAGTGGTAAGAGTTTCCTTTTACCCTCAAATATTTGGCACTTGTGACAGGAGGTCACATGTTTCTTGACATCTGAAAAAAGGGTGGGCCAATAAAAACCTGCCCTTAGAATCTTCTCAGTAGTTGTTTTCTAATATAGGTGTCCTCCACAATCTCCTGCATGAAATTCTTGCATAGCTTTGTCAGCTTCGTCTTTCAATAAACAATTTAATAGAATGCCACCATTATCTTTCCAAAACAAAGCATTGTCTATGATACAATATTTCATTGATTTCATTTTCAAAAGTCTACCTTTAGTTCTAGACAAACCAGGAGGAGCTTATAAGTTTAATAAGAAAAATATGATATATGCATACCACGATGAATCTGTAAAAGGTTCGCCAATCTGTGGTCTCTTCATCTCTTCATGATCATCTAGGGAACCAATGAAATTTATATCTAAGGCCTGACAGTTTGATTCAGCCATGAGTTTGGCTAAACCTTGGCCTTTGATAAGTTTTGTAGGCTTTATTTCTATGTCATATTCTAAAATAGTGGCAATCCATTTGCCTCTCTTTCCTTCAGGCCCATTTTGTGTCAGAATGTCCTTTACTACTGAATTTGGAACATAAGCAATGATGTGTGAATACAAGATGTATACTCTGAAATATTTAATAGCTTTCACTAAAGCAAGTGCTTGTTTTTCCATTATTTTGTACTTTAGTGTAGCATCTCTCAAAGGTTTGTTGAAAAATGCAATAGATTTCCCATAACCTTGATCATTCTTCTGCAATAATACTATATCAATAATATGTTATGAAGCAAAAGAAAAAATTATAAAATAATTTTGGAAATCAAGACTTATGAGGACTAGGGTTTTGGTAAGGGCTTCTTTAATTGCCTTAAAAGACTATTTAGCCTCTACTATCCACTTAAGTGCTAAATCTTTATTTAACATGTTATTTAGTTCTCTAATTAATTATGCTAAATTAGAAATGAATCTCCTAAAGAAATTTATTTTTCCTAAGAATGATTGTAATTCTTTGATGTTTCTAGGATTAGTGATGGTCAGGATTGCCTCTATTCTATATGGATCTATTCTAATTCCATCTTTGGATATTATATGTCCCAAGAGTTTACCTTCTTCTAGACCAAAGAGTGTCTTTTTGGGATTTAAGGAAATACCAAATTTTCTGCGTTTAATGAAAACTCTTCTTAGGTGATCTAGATGTTCATTATCTGATTTGGAAAATACTATGATGTCATCTTGGTAAATAGCTAGAAAGTCATGGATTTCTTTGGCAAAATCTATGTCCATAGCTCTCTGGAATGTTGCTCCTGCATTCATTAATCTAAAAGGCATCTTCAAATACATGAAAGTACCCCAAGGAGTAGTAAATGTAGTTTTTGCTTGATCCTCTAGTTGAACTAAGATTTGGTTATATCCAGATAATCCATCAAGAAATGAAATTCTAGATGAGCCTACTATCCTCTGAAGAATGTGGTCCATTTTTTGGGAGAGGATAGTTGTCTTTTAATGACAATTTGTTCAAGTTTCTGAGATCAACGCAAAGTCTGATTTCTCCTGTTTTCTTTCTAGTAGTGACCAAATTAGAGACCCAATCAGAATATCTAATGAGTGCTATGATTTGGGCATCATACATCCTTTTTACTTACTTTTCAATGAGTGGCATAAGAACTAGATTAATTCTCCTAAGCTTCTGTTTAAAAGGTTTATGATCTTCTTTGATAGGTATCTTATGTTGAATTATGTTGATATCATAAGACTTAAGGTCTTCATAACTCCAGGCAAAGACATATTGAAACTCTTTGAACAGATTTATGTATTTTAGTTTTTCATCTAGAGGTGATGCTTTGGATATTTTGATGAGCTTCGGTTTTTCTCCAATTCCTATGTTACATTCTTCTATGTCTGCTCTTAAAGGCTCCATTTTTGGTTTCCTAGCTACATCATTTAAATCAAATAAATATTCTAATGGGACTAATCCCTTGGGCAAAAAATTATCTTTAAGGTTTAAAATTTCAGGATCATCATTCATTATTTCTTCTATTTCTACCTTTTCTAAGTTATCTATTTCTACTTTAGTGAAATTAGTGGGTTTACCTATATCTAAAGCATTTATATCTATCTCATTATCTATGTTATTATCTACTATACAATCAGTATCTATATTATAGTTTTGAAACTCTCCTTCGACATTCATGAAATCATAAATTTGAGAATCTTGTGAAAAAATCTGCTAATATTTCAAATTGTCAGGTATAACAGGCCTATGTCTCACTTCTGCAGTGTACTTATGGTTGGGCTGAAATGCAATTTGCAAGTACTAGCAAAAGTGGTCAAACTGTGAGCTTGCATATTTTGTTTCCTAGGAATGGAAGCAAAGTCAGTTTCAAGAAGGTCCTTAATCAAATCTAGGATAGTCTCTTTGTATTGGCTAGGTCTAGGATTATTCACAGAGTATTCACCTTTGATTTTTTTTATAATCAATTCTGAGTCTCCCATGATAGAAACTCTCTTGGCTCCAAGTTTTCTAATCATTTGTAGTCCTAAGATTAGAGCTTCATATCCTTCCATGTTGTTTGTGCATTTAGAGTTTAATCTAAATGCATGACCTTCAGAATGATTGTTTTCCATGTTGTGAATCCAAACTCCTGCCCCTGCTCCTAATCTATTCACAGAGCCATCAAAATCTAAATGTCATAGAGACTCATGAAAAATGTTTTCACTATTAGGTGCTTTGTGTTTTTCTTCTACAACCATGATTTCATTTTTGTCATTGTCTGAATTATACAAGATGAAAGAGTCCATATCAGAATGCATGGAGTATATAGGGAAATTTTGTGGTTTTTTTGCACTACTCACCATGTATTTCATCAAGGTCTATCTGTAAAGTTTCCTTTGTTGACCAAAAACAGATATGGTGGCATATGACATGTTCAATTGTAGAGATCCCTATAATTTTTCTCCCCACGAGCGAGATAACAACATTCCATACTTGGGTGGAATATCAGAAACTACTATGTCCATGAAAATACTCTTTGTTGGGCATTGGACTAGATTCACACAAAAATCTTTAATCAAGCCGAGGCATTTGACTTGGTTAGAATCAAAGGAAAACAGGTCTTGATATGGTTTGGTGATATCTAAGTTTAATCTCTCCAAGATTGCTTTTGGCATTAAGTTATGGGATACCCCTGAGTCTAGCATAGCATTATGTAAGATTTTATCATGAACATTCAAGCTAATGTAAAAAGGAGGAATACCCCCTTGTTGATGTGTGCCATTTACTTCAGGAACAAACAATAACTCAGGTTGATCATCGTTCAAGTTTACAACATCTTCTCCTTCACCTATGTTTAGTGTTTCAGTGATTTGTGCTCTATATGATTCATTTTTCACTAATTCAGTCAAAGGAACATATATTTTCAATTTTTCTATCTCAATCTTAATGTTGAATGACAATTGAGTTTTTCCTGATTGTACGAAATCTTCCTTAGTAAATGTGGTCTGTGTATTTTTATCTTCTTTTTCAGTACTTGGCAATTCAGTTTGTGTCTCAGCAGTTTTGTTTTGAATTCTCTTATTTGGAATGATTTGAGTAACAGTGTTAGTTTGAGTTTTAGATGAGGTTATATCTACAATTTTTGGGTTGGAAGTCTCTTGAGTTCCCCTAGGGAGAATTTATGGAACTTTGGTCACGGGAGCTTCTATTATCTTTTTAGTTTGGGTTTGGATTGATTTATTAGTGGGAATTTTAGTATCTTTTTGCTTCTAAGGCTGTAATATTTGTGAACTTCATATATAGAAGACTCATAGGCTTGTTTGAAGTCAAAGGACTCTCCAGATTCTAATTGTAATTGTTGTAGCATGTACAATTCATGTTCTTCCTAAGTAAGAAAAACAACCTCTTCATTTTTAATCCCTAATAGGTTTATCTCGGTGTCATCTTCTTCTTCATGGTTTTGTGAACCCTCAGCATAGTTTTCCTAGAAGGGTGGTTTAATCTACTAATCTAGTATAACATTTTTTCCAGTGTTAGGATTTTTCCTAAAGTTGGGGTTTCTTATTGGGGGTGGCTATTGATTTTCCCACTAAGTTTTTCTTTCCATGTTTTCTAATCTATCCATTATCCTTTCTACACTCTTAGCTAAGCTATCTATTTTACCATCTGAAGTGGAAGTTTCCTCTTTATTGACAACTCTTTTGTCATTTTTCATCCTAACTTTCTTAGCTAATAAATTGGCTTCTACACTAACATCATTACTTTGCATTTGTTCTAATGTTTCATGATTTATTTCCCTCAATTGGTATGGCATATCAATGTCAAAACCATCAGGAAATTTGATTAATGCCAGATCTGGTGGAGGTTAATATTAGCAGGGATTGCATTGTAGATATTGTTGAACCTAGTACAATAATCTTGAACTGATTCATTAGGAGCTCTTCTAATGTTATCATATTTTGATAGCATTTACAGAGGGTTTTTCTTTCTTTACCATCTATCAATGAACTATCTATGAAAAGCATCTAAATCTGCAATATGATTAGCTAGTAAAATTTTGAACCATTTCTTAACATCCTAGTTAATGTTTGGGCAAAAAACCTCATTTGTACATCAAACTCATCAATTTCATGCAACTCAAAATAGTCAGTCATTTTATTCACATGCTGTTGGGTTGTATAATGACTAGTAGCATCAAAAAGAAAGATTTTTCTTTGATAATATTGGGGCATGGCATGGAGTTGGGCTGGTAAGACCAAATGTGCATATTTGTCTGCCATGGCTGAGATTTTGGTTTGACTAGGGGGAAAAGTAGTGGTGCTTGAAGAAGGAATTGAGATGGTTGGAGATGAACTAGTTGAACTTGAGATGTTCGGTTGGAGAGGAAGTTGAGGTATCAATGGTTTAGGGGAAGGAACCGAGGTGGATATTATAGGTGAGGTGATGGTAAATGATGTTGTATTTACAATATCTGAAGATTCTGTAGAAATTTCAGAGGCAGCAACAGTGAGGGAAAATAATTCAACTAATTGTTGAAGATAGGCATCATCTATATGGCTTATCAAGGTTGAGTTTAAAGCTTCTAGTTTATCAAAATTATTCAAAACAAGTTGATCTAAATCTGGATGTATAGGAAACCTTTTTTGACTCAATAAATTGAATAAAATTAGGGTCTATTACAATTTCATGAATTGAATTTTCTGATTTGGTTGTAAACAAAGAAAGCTCAAATGATAGATCAAACTGAATATCCTCTAAACTTGATAATTCTTTTGGAAGTGAGTTTTCTTTAATTAACTGACTACTACTTCCTTGAGTTTCTACCTTTCTTGATTTTCTTAAAATTCTGGGAGGGTCATCAACTATTGTTGCAGTGTTTGGATCTGGATTTGCCCTGGTATAGTGTGTTTTCCTGGAAGCCAAAATTTTAATTTTTTAATTGTTTTTATGAAACTTTTTAATAACTCAAAAATGACCTTAAGGGACAAAATATGAGATTTAAGATTTCCTTAAAATTTTATTACACTCAGGATCAAGTCCCAAGTATGGTCGCCAATATGTTATCACTCCAAAATTTCTCTTGAGTTGTTATGAAAGAAATGATAGAGGTAACCACAGACCTACTTTGGAGATTAGGATCTAGCCTCCTAATGCTTAGAGAGGGCTCTCTCTTTATGAGTTAACTTTGTTTAGTTAATTTGATTTTAGGCTAGTTATGATTGTGCTTGGGTTTTGATTTTGATTTGGTGGTGAGATCACTGACTTAGATGGATAGAGGGATGTATCTTACCATTGGGCTATGCTGTCAAGTGTCAAGACAAACAGGACTGGATTAAGTTCTAAAAATAGTGTCTACAGGGCAAGGTAGTTGAGTAATTTAAGATA
The DNA here is from genome assembly GCA_000404065.3 of Pinus taeda. Lineage (NCBI taxonomy): Eukaryota > Viridiplantae > Streptophyta > Pinopsida > Pinales > Pinaceae > Pinus > Pinus taeda. The sequence continues at coordinate 122,913 of APFE030005464.1, forward strand.
TTAAGGTTGGATGGTGAAGTTGATTTCAATCAGATCCAAGGAGAAATTAAGTGTTCCTTAGGCCATATAATGAAGGAAGTGAGAGAAATTAAGGATTCTCAAATCCGGATATTAGAAGAAAACATAGAGATGATTAACTGTTCAAGATGGAGTGTACTTAAACAAATTCTAAAATAAATTTCCAATTAATTCATTTACTTTAGATAACATGTAAGTTTGTGAAATACATAAGATCATAACAAATTTGACAAAAGAAAATAATTCACTGTAATAGCTCAACACATGAATCTTGTAATGCAATCTCTTTATTACTCAGTCTAGTCTACTGACATGAAAAATTGGTACAATAACCCTCAGGTTTCATATCAATACAACTATAGAAATGTCTAGCAATCCACCCTTAATACTTTGAATTATGAAGTATTTATACAAAAATAGTTTAAAAAATATCCCAAACTGTCTTGGGAATTAATCTAGGAAAAAGAAATATCTTCATGCAAGAAGATAGAGACATATGTTCAACTACTGTATGTTGTCCCTGTTTATTTGGTTGTGTTGTCTTTATCCTTTGATATTTTGTTGTTTATTCTCTGCCTTGTTGTTGGTCTTCACGCTGACTGTTCTTTTTACTTTGCCCTTTCTCAACTGATACACTTTCACCTAATACTCTTTTATATGGCTGATCTGTCACTTTTCTTTCACTGTGTTGTTTTCGCTTTTACTGTGTATTTTTACAATAAATCATTTAATTTTTCCCATGTGTCTGAATTTGGTAATTGAATATTTACCATCTTCCTGTAAATTTCATCTCCTTCTATGTACTTGGCAAAAGTGGGTTTATTTACAAAAATGCGTTTTACCTCATGCTGGAGGTGAAAGAGGTTCTCAAATGTCTGATATAGAACCTTTCCAGTAGGCATCCCCTTCATAGAGGAAGTATTTACCTAATCCTTTGCCACCTCTCCTATCCTTCTATTGTAGCCTTCCTGTGGCATCAATTTGTCATTTATCACCAAGGGATTTGGTAGAGCTTTCTGCCTCAAAACATCAAACTTTACTGTGAACCTGTCTATAGCTAGCTGCATGGTTTGGCATTTGCCTTCATGGTTCATCATCAAATTCCTCTTGGTGAGCACCTTTTTTACTTCTAGTATGGTTCCAGTTCTGTCAAGTATTTCCAACTCCTGCAACTCATATTTTTTTTTAGAGTTAATGAAATGATTATTCTAGTGGCTTCTTCAGGCATGTCTCCCAGTTCTTCCTTAACTCTTTGTATTACTTTTGTAGCCTCTTTGACTAAGTCACTTTGTTCAAAGATGACTTGAATGGATGGCCAAATATCATTGGCAGAGTCAATGATATTGGCCCATAGTTTTTCTTTGGCTTGGCCAAGTGGCTCCTTCAATGTTAGTTCTTTCTCTAAGATCTTCATTCTTTCAGTCAACCTGATTGACTTCTGAACTTCCTCCTTATGCATAATCTATGCAAGCTTATTGTCATTTTCCAAACTTGTTATCTTTTCTTTAAGCTTATTTATATCTGTGGTCTAAATGGAGATGTCCTCCATTGCTTTGACCAATTTTCTTGCCTCATCACCTGACTGAGTTGTTGTTGTTGTCAAACCTGTTGCTGATGTAGATGTTGTGGCAACTGGTAGTGATGTAGCCACTAGAGCTGTAGGAGACAATGAAGCTTCCAAGGTGGATGGTATTGTTGTAGTGACAGTTGGAATGGTAGTGGTAGTGGTAGTCTCAAGGCTGGCGTGTTTTAACTTGATATCCAACTCCTTCTCCATCTCTTTCAACTGATCATTCAATTGGAGAATAAGGTCCATCATCTCCTCTTGTTGGGTTTGGCTTTCAAGGAGCTCTTTTGTCTATGGATGATCTAAATGAGGCAGTTTTAATTGCTTTCTGAGAGCAACAACATCCTCATTCTTTTTCTTTATCAACTTCTCTGCAACCTTGACATCATTGGGATCATGTCCAAGCTCAATCACCAAGTCTTCCAGTGAATTGATTATGTTGTCCTTGGCCTATGAGGAGACCTTTTCTAGTTTGTACTGTGTAGTGATATTATCTAATGAACTTTGGAGTTTATGTAAAGTCATAGCTTTATTGGTCATGGTGGAATAGATCATCTCACCTACCTGCTTATGGAACTCAATTTGGTCAATGAGCTGAATATCCCTGGCCAAAACTTCAAAATCTATTTTCCTATAGTCTGTTGATGATCTTGGTTGTTGGACTGTAGGTTGCATGAAAGTCATCTAAATTTTACCTGTTTTAATGTCAAAGGCTGACATTAATCTATTTTGATTTGCAAGTGTCTGCATGAAGTACTGGGCATATGTCTCAGCCTTCAATGTCTCATTCCTCAACTTAATTTCTTTGTACCTTTCTTTAATATCTTTCTCTTTATCTATAGGCCTAGTGGATGAAGATACTTCAATGTTGAGTTGTTTCTCAATAAGTTGAGTGTTTGATGTAGAGGGCTAGTGTGTTTCTCCTTCAACTACTGGGCCTTTTCTCCTTTCCACCATTGTATCAGTGGCAATGATTTCCATTGTTCCAATGGTATCTTCTTGTTGAGTTACAAGATTAAGCTTTGGCCTATTCCTGTAACTGATCTCAAATTGTTCATCTGTGGTTTCCATGGCTAAAATAGAACCTTCTTCCCTGGTTCTCTTTGCATTTTTGTCTTCATTTTCTAGAGTCTTTAAGAGAGGAGGAATATTCATTGGTTCTCCTAGGGCTAGAACCTATAGAAAGAAACAAGTATCAATCTACTTTTCCACATCAATTAATGTATTCTCCACATCAACTACATTACTATCCATGTCTATCAAAGTGTTTTCCAACAATTTAGACTGGTTGGAAAATCTCTCAATGTATGGCCTGGGATGATGTATGAAAGGGCCCAATTTGACTTTGAGCCTTAGTTTATTTATGACTCCATGACAGTCATATTGCCACATAAAACTATTCTTGAATTTCATCTACTATAGAATCTTATCGGCCTCTAGTCCGTCTTCCCTATTATTACATATAAAGGGGCCCAATTGGTTTTTCACTTTAAATTGAGTCTTCTTCTTGGTTGCGAGGAAATTAACCTCATCAGAGTTTATAATCTATCTAAAGTACTCTAATGCAAATATCCTCATAGGGAGGTATTTGGGACATTTATAAGGAGCTAGTTGGCATCCATATATCCTGATCTCTCTGTGGTCCTAGTATAGATACCAGTCTTCCATTCTGTTATTCTTTGCTAACTATAAAACCCTTTTAATTTCCTGATTGGTCCTAGGCTGATAGCTACTAGTTAGCATGTTTATAAAAGGATGAACAAATGAATCAATAAAGTGTTTGTAAGTAAATACAGTGGAGTACTTTTGGATCAATGGTGTCCAATAGATGACTGATCTTGGATTTCCATTGTGTAGAGATTCCCACTATAGATCAACAGATTATGCAATATACTAAAGCAAAATACAAGATCTACTTCTACAACAAACTTTGCAGAAGCTTAATAGAATATAAGCAAGATCAATGAGAACACATATAACTGAGAATGAGAAATCAATCACACATAACACAAAAGAAATAACTCGGGGAAAGCCTCAGCCTAAAACCCTAATCTCTATATTATCATACAAGTGGAAATATGTTCAAGCTACAAAAAGAATCGGCTCTCAAGCTATCCTTCTCTCTCTGCAATCAAACAATATAGCTCACAAATTGAGTAGACACTATATATGCCTTCCCTCAGCCCTCCAAACCTCCTATTTTCTTGCGCAGTTTTTCTTGGGGTCCAGTGATGCCACATGTGTGAATTGGCCTCATCACACTCACAAAAACTGAAGAAGTAACTACGCAATCTTCAAGGAAAGAATTCCTTCTGCACGCAATAGATATTCACAATGGAATATTCCTACAACTAATAGTACACTGCCCCTCCATCTGATCTCAACTGGGTCTCTGTCTGAACTAACATGCATGAGTTATTTATGAGTGAATATTCAATTATCTGAAGTGCAGCAGTTACATGCATGCATGCATTAACTAACTAAAGTCACAATTAATTCAACAAACTGTTTGAATTAATCTAACTGGACTTGACTCAGTTAACTGAGCCAATTAATTACAACTCATCCTTATCTCTTTAACTTATGGATAAATTCCTCAATTAATGGAGAAATTGTTGCATGTCGTCACATAGACTTCATGTTTGATTTTCTACAACTAATTAACTCATGGTGAATTAATTAATTATTTCAAAAACAACTGCTAAGATCAAATTCGAATTTTACTTCTCTATTTTAGTTCAGGGACTAACTAAAATAGGAAGGTATCCCGAAATTCTATTTATAGTAGTACTAATTTTAGCACTTCTATATTTAGCATTTCTTGTTGTTATTTTCAACACTCCCTCTCAACAAGAAAGGGATTATCAGTAACCCTAATCTTGTCTATGTGGAACTCAAACTTGCATTTTGAAAATGCCTTATTCAAAATATATGCATCCTATTCCTCGGTCGAAACATACAACAACAACATGATCCTCTTGACCACACAGTCTTGAAGATGGTGATACCGAATATCAGTGTCCTTGGACCTATCATGAACAACCGAATTCTCAGAGATTTTGATACAAATCTGATTATCACAGTAGATCATGGTTGGATCCATCCTCTGACCAAACAATCCCACTAGAATCTTCCACATCCAAATGGCCTCACATGCAACCTGACTAGCAGCCATGTATTCAGCCTCTACTAAGCTAAGTGCAATTAACCTCTGTTTCCTGCTATACTAGGAAACTACAGCTAAACCAAGGTTGAATATTCCTCTAGAAGTGCTCTTCTAGTCTGATGGACTCCCTACTCAATCCGCATCTGTGAAGCCCTGAAGCTTCACTCCCTTTGTCCGTCTGTACCACAATCCGAATAGAGATGTGCCTCTGAGGTATCTCAACACATGCTTCGCTGCCTTCCAAAATAGCTTATTAGGCTGAACCATAGCTTGACTCAGCCGGTTCATCGCAAAAATAAGTTGGGTCGTGTGTTCACTAGATACATAAGTGAACCCACCAACTGCTAATAAACAATAGTAGCTACTACCTCACCTGAAGTAGCATCCTCCTTCCTCCAGTTCCCAGCTAGAGGAGTCTGCATGGGCTTTCACTTCTCCATGTGAAAGCACCTAAGTATCTCATTGGCATACTTTCCTTGAGACATAAATACTTCACCATCTTTCTACCACACCTCCATGCCTAGAAAGTAGTGCATAAGACCCATGTCTTTCATTTCGAACTCTTTTGGAAGGTCCTCCTTGCAAGACTGTATCAGCTGAAAATCACCTATCAAAATCAGATCATTGACATAAAAATTAATGGTCAATGGTTTACCTTCTACCATGATGTGGTAAAGGTTTGCATTTGCTTCATTCTTGGTGAAGCCCAACCGGTGAAATAGTTTTCGATCCTAGTGTACCAAGAAAGGGGTGCTTGCTCCAACCCATACAAAGCCCTCTTGAGTCGACACACATGTGACTCACAATAGAAGGTCTCAAAACCCTCTGGCTACTCAATGTACACCTCCTCCTCAATCTTCCCATTGAGGAATTATTTCTTCATGTCTATCTGATGGATCTTCCAACTCATCTGAGCTGATAGTGCCAACATCGATCCGATAAATGAGTACCTTGCTATAGGAGCAAAGGTCTCATCGTAGTTGATCCCCTCGACCCATGAGAAACCACGGGAAACAAACCTTGCCTTATGTTTCTCAACAATGCCATCAGCTACATGCTTTACCTTGTAAAGCCATCTGGAACTAACCATTGACTTGCCCTGAGGTCTAGAGACAACATCCCGCACACTGTTTTGAATGATAGAGTCATACTCCTCTACCATTGCATCAACCCAGACTAGTTGCTACACTGCCTCCTTGAATGAAGAATGTTTGGTATCTACACACTCCCCAATGAGGGCCATGTAACCAGTGTATCGCTCAGGCGACCTCCTCTGTCTTCGCTGAGAAGATGGTTGTCCCACATTCTCCCGCGCATCCAACATCAAACTCTCAACTTCCCTTCAGAGTTTCCACCCATCTTTGGAAGTCGCAACATGAGTGGATGTCTCCACTCCTGGATCCTCTGCATGTGGTTGCTCCGCATCAATCTAAGGCTCCTCCTCCTTAGGAATTGAAAGTTCCTCCTCTGCGTGCAACTTGAGCTCCCTCTCAAGTGATAATCGTATGGCTTTCTCCTCATCAAACTTCAAATCCCTACGTACCACTGTCCTCTGAATGGTAGACAGGTACACCCGATAGTTGTGGGGTGTATCCATGTACCCCACAAGTATTCCCAACTCAACTATTGGATTTAGCTTCTTCCGGGTATCTTTGGTCACATGATAGTAAACTGATGATCCAAAGATTCGGAAGTGACTCACATCTAGTCGCTTCCCAGAAAAGTCCTCCATAGGTGTCTTCACTCCCAGTATACGGTGCATGCTTTTATTCTACAATTATACTACTGTATTGCATGCCTCAGCCCACAAATGTAGTGGTAGGCTTTGGTCATGCAACATCGCTAGAGCTTCTCCCACAATCGATCTGTTCTTCCTTTCGAAAACCACATTCTACTGTGGGTTATGGGGTGTCATCAATTCCCATTTAATTCCTTTTGTAGTATAGAAGTTTTTAAACTGTTGGGAGACATGTGGTGGGTTCCAGTATTGTAGCAATAATGCTACAACTCCTGGGACTCCCTTCTTTACTTTTATCAACCCGGTTGTTCGTAACAAACTTGGAAGCAACAGTGCTGTATGCACAAGTACTAGCTCTTGCCACAGCTGTCACTTGATCAGCTGGCACAAGTCCACTAGGGGCTTTAGCCAACTTCTATGGGATCTCAAAAGAAGCTTTTAATTGATGGATGAAAGCTAACTCAAAGGAAGCTAATCTACTTGCGAAAAGTGACTGGAAAACTGAAGGAAAGCACAAACCCTAGCAAACCCTAATTCTACCATCTAGTCCTACTGATGCAAAAATGAGAGTGCAAACTACTGAAAGAGATGCCATTACTTCTGTTAAGGTAAAAGGCATGTGTTTAAACTACCTTGGTCCTAAGAAAGTATTTTTTTTTATTTTTGATTAAGTTGTCAATTTTTACATGCATATGCTTGAACTATGCTTTACTGTGCAGGGGTGGATCAAGGAAGAGGGATGCTTGGAAATGGTTGGAAAGGTTTAGAGATGGTCTAAGGAGTCCCTACCACTCTTCCGGAGAGTCTCACAAAGTTTGGCTATCAGGAAACGTCACTTGTGAGCTTCTATAGGAAGTCTACAAGGGTTCTACAGGATGTTTCAAAATTTCTATAGGATGTTTGGAAATCGGTTTTTAGGAGATGGATGAGTGAGGGAAGGTGCATGGATGGATCTGGAGGTAGGATAGGGATATAAAAATGGCCTAAGGACTAGTGGGTGGATCGGTGAAGAGGTGTAGAAGGCTGACTTGGCTTGAAGAGGGCTAAGGCAACGATGAGTAAGGAGGTAAGGTTTCATGGACAAAAAGGATAGATGGGGAACGAGAAACTTAGCTAAGAGATAGAACAGGTGGCTCAGATGATACTTTGGGTGGATGAAAGAATGAAGAATATGCCTTGCACGGTGTACCTTGATCAAGTCAACAAAGGCTTGCAAATGATCAAATCATGAACTAGTCTAGTCTAACCATCAACAACATAAATGAGCAGCAACTTTATTTGGGAAGAAAACCTTGTACACCATCTATGCAAAGAAACATTTCAGATGTCCAAACCCATGACTAATCTCTGCTAATAAAAACAAGCACACTAAAGATTGCATAATCAAGCAAACTAGTGTTTTTGTGAGGCAACATTGTTTCCTCAATTCCAGCCCCAATTCCAATAAGGATGAGGTGAAACCAGGAGTTTGTTTGTCCCTTTTCTTGGAGGTTTTGCTGTTATTATCCTACCAAAGCACCTAAAATAATGTCTTTCACAAACAGTGATCTATTCCAGCAACATAACGAAATCTACATAACAGAAATATGTTCAAATGCATAAAGGAAAACAATGATACGTAAAGGAAAAGTAACAATATAGAAAGGAGGCCCTAGGCTCTCAGGTTGGGTCCAACCTTGAGAGCTATGGCTCCTATGAAAAACTCAGACTTGATAAGAAACCAAACTGCTTCTCATTATCCAAAAATAATCATAAGAGTCATGCCAAAAATGGCTACAAAAGAACAAAATAGAACTGCAGCACTGAGGTGAAAAGTACACAATAGTTTCAAAAGTCTTTTTATGAAGGCTGAGGCCTCAACATTTATACATCACGAGGGACCTAGCTGGCCTCCTCAATTTGTGGAACTCGGCTGTCAAACTATGAGTTAAACAGTCTGTTTCTAAATGCTACTTGGTTGCTTCTAGATTCGATTTGGTGGTCTTTGGAGCTTGGAGTTGGGGGTGAAGATCCTGAGGAAGGGTTATTTAATGCCATAGGAAACCCCCCCTTCGAGTCCTCACCTCAGGCTTGGCTGCCTTATAGCTCATGATTGCTTTCACTTTGCTCCAATATATGTCAAAAAACCTGAAATAAACACGTGTTAACCACCTAGGAAAAGTGACTTCCCTTATTCATACCAATGACATAAACATACTAAAAGTAATGCATAAACTATAGAAAATGATGGATTTGAACAAGGAGTGAATAAGGATAATTAGGCCAAATGAGCCCAACAAGTTACCAATTTTGGGGCTCATCATCACCCCCCTGCTAAAAGGGTTGCTCATCCTCTGAGAAACTAGTCCAGCTCCTCGTCTTTCATTGCTTTGATGGCCACTCTCACATCCCAGGTTTTTGAAGTAGTGTCCTCCACACTGTCATGGAATCCGGCCTTCCTCTCCACTTCTTCCCACTGCTTATGCTCCTCCTCTTCTGTGCCTCCCTCTAACAATCCCAAAAGCAAGGGTGGACTTAGCTTGAGGTCTATCCAATTGGCTTGGAGGTTCTGCATAGACTTCTTGTAGAGAGGTACCCATGCCAAAGCCTCCCTCATTCGAGTTGGAGTGTGATATTCTTGAATTTTGAGGTTGTGGGACAATGTGTTCCACCTACGGGTGCAAGCATGAACACAATTGTCCCCTAGTAATCTCTCCATATCCTCGAAGTGTGCTATGGCCTAGGCCTGACGATCCATGTACTCTAATAAACCCTGAGAGTTGGTTGCTAGGTGCTGGTGAGCGAATATCAGTGTCGTGGGGTCCCCTGGCTCTGCTCTAATCAGCAGTGGTTCATGTAACTCCCAGTCCATGACATTCCTGACCTCAGCTACTCTCTTCTCTTTGTGGTTTAACCATGAGGTCATTTCCATCAGCTGCATGTCCCCTACTGCTGTGTTGGGGTCCCACGAAGTGATGTTTGGAAGGGCCAAATTATGTAGGTAAAACTCTGAAATCTTGGCCTTATCTTTCGATGAACTAGTGTTACATAAATATGTGAACAGCTGGGGGTTTTGGATGTGAGAGATACCCCTCTGTGCCAACGTATTTATTTGGAACTGCAACCACTGGTCCCTTAAGTACAGGCCATAAGATTTGGCTGGCTGCCTACATTGAAGTGCTTCCATTGCCCAACTGGCCATGCAGGCGAGTTGTGCCTCTGTTTCTTGCACCTACTGCTTTAGGGATTGTATCTCCATATCTGCCTCTAGTCCCCTTTCCTGTAGCTGCTGGTTGAACTCCTCAAGATCAGCTTGCATCTCTTCTTTTCCTTGAGGTTATATTGAGGGATCCTTGGCTGCCATGTCCTTTTATTTCCTTTATCCCTGCAGCTGGAGCTGTTGTCTAAGCAACTCATTCTCTTCTCTCAACTTGGCTTGTTGGGAGCTTTCCACATGCCTTACTCTTGCCAAATCCCTTTGTGATTCCTTGAGCCTTTCCTCTAGAGGCACGATATCTGCTACCCCCTTAGATTTAGCTATCTTCATCTAGGTGTGGGTTCGTACATGTTCTTCCTCTAGTGCTAAAAACAGTGGCACTGTGAACTTTTGGGGAATAATTATGCCTGCCTCCAAAAAGTTATAATAAGAGCCCAGGTTGGGCTGGGGGCTTGGTTCCATGATAACATTGGCTTTCGCCTCCTTTGGTGGTGACTTGGCTACTCCCTCTTCCTCTTGTGGTGACTCGGCTGCCTAATCCTCCATCTGCTTAGTTTCTTTCAGCCTAGCCAAAGTTTCCTGTAGAATAGCCTCAACATCATGTAGAGAGGCTTCTGAGCTTAATGTTTCCATTCTGTCCCTCCATGAGGATGTTTTTGGGCTCCCCCGCTCATAAGTAATGGATGCTTTGGAGGGGTATTTATCCCTTGGTGTGGTAGGGGTATCCACGATAGTGATTGGTTCTTTTGATGGAGGTTGGGGTCTGCCAGTCTTAATTCTTACACTCATTCTCGCTTTGAAGTACAAAGGAGTCTCCCTCTTTCATTTTTATTTTGGCTTGGGAGGGGTACTTAGGGCGGCTAGCATAGCTGCTGCCTCGCTAGCTAGGATTTCAGTCGACTTCTCCTCCTGTTGTCCTCCTTTCAGACTTCCTGTAGAAAGTCCTGTAGCGGTTGCTTTCTAGCTTCCTATAGAAGCCGCTTTTAACTTTCCTATAGAAACACTCTGCTGCTTTCCTGTAGAAATACTTTGCTGCTTTCCTGTAGAAATACTCTGTTGCTTTCCTGTAGAAATACTTTGCTGCTTTCCTGTAGGAGCCGAGAGCACTGTTTTAGCCTGCTTGGCCGAGGGGACTTTTTCTTTTATCTTGGTTGAGGTTGCCTTAGGGGTGCCCTTACTGTCTTGGACTTTCTCAGTTCGTTCTGCCCTGCTCTGTAGTTGTTTTTCCCTGGGCGTTGGTGCAACCCTATCATCCCCTATTTTGGCAGCTTGCTTTGTTGCTGGTGTTCCTTTTTGCTCCTTCTTTAGGGTTTTTCCAGGGGTGTCTTGTCTTTTAACTTTCTTCTCGGCATGAGTAGGCTCCTTCTCCTCACTGCTAGAAGAAGTGAGCTCCTCGGCTAAGACTCGGATGTCATCATCCTTTGACATATTCCAAAAAATTTCCCAGGAGAGAGGGACAGGGAAAGTGTGGAGTGCATCTTCCACGAGAAGCTTAATAAGCCCATGATGAGCTAGCTGGTCTGGTGTCCCCTCTCTGAGTTTGGTGGCACATTCAGTCATGGACTGCAGGAGGAAATAAGGAATGCTCAATTTTTGTTCTGAGGGTAGGTCCATGTGGTGTCTGAGTTCTGTGAGCAGCCGAAAATGATAACCATATACGATGCTAAATTGCCCCTCGCACGTGATATACTTCATAATTTGGAGGCTGACTTCACTCGAGAACAGTTGTAGGCTTGTCCTCCAAACTCCGTTCTTATCTTCTAAGAATTGTTCTTCTGGCAAGAAGAATTCTTCCTTAGCCTTCCGACCCAGCTTCCTCTCCTCCTTATCCCAAGGCATCCCCATTTGAAGATCAGTCACCCTGCTGATGAGCTGTGGGGTGAGTCTGAGGGTTAGTCCTCTGAAATTGACGACGACCAATGTTTTTGTCTTCGGCTTTAGGGACCGAAGGAATTCTTCCGTAATTTCATCATCGTGCACTTGGAGCTTGTCACAAAATGACATCCATTGTGCACGGGAAAACAGGTCTACCACCTCTGGCATTTCCCGTAATTTCTTTGAGTCTGAAGGTTCTTTTCGAATGAACCCACCCGGCATGGTAAAACTCTGTGTTTGCTCTCGTGTTCATGCAGACTGGGAATTATGGGTGGATTCCCTCCTCGGAGCGTAAAGAAAATATCTTTGGTCGATTACCCTGTGCTAAATTTGCTTGCTCGCATATACAGAAGGAGAATTTCGGGAATTTTCACTCGAAGTGCAGAGCTACGCCTCTGTTATACACACAGCCGCATAAAATTTACAATTTTAACAGTGTTTGACAGGGTATCACTTTCTACAAGAGGGAGTTTACATTCATGTGTGGAGGAAATTGCTCATGTAGATTACTACGACGATTTTGGCAACGGCATCTATAAAAAACCAGACAGAATTGCACTCAAATTTCTCTACCCCCTTTACTACGTCAAATTCACCAGCTTTAGAATTTTTTGCATGAGGAGGTTAAATTCTTCCTACCTCACCGAAATTCCCCACCCTCAACGTGAGCAGTCTGCACTGCTTCGGATGCCGTGTTTCCTGTAGCGCAGCTTCCTGTAGAAGTTGTTCTCAGCTTCCGGAGGAGGTTACGGTAGTGCATGACCAGTCTGAGTGGTAGCAGGATGTTTGAACAGGTTGAAAACTTCGGGTTAACCACTTGCAGAGGAGGAGGATGCACATTCGGCTGGAAAACGGTTGTGTTCATAAATGACTGCAGTGCATCATAAGTATCAACCGACCGATTTCAAATTGCTGCGGACTTCATGGCGCAGGGGTGAGTTGTCCCTGATGATCCGTTGGTCGACATCACTGCAATCATCCCCCAGCGTGCCCCTGACCACCGAATTCTTCCCTTTGGATTTACCGTCGCCATTTTTGTCATACCTCCGCTTCTCTCCGACTGGACACTTCCCACGTGCCAATTATCCACCCTTTCGGCATAATCAATCTAGTTCGGATCCTACGAGGCCGCTTGACTGGTTGTGGTGGCCAGTTGAGTGGCAACTAGCCTTGTTCAATCCACCCATTTTCACAGTCGTGCATATTCAGAGTATAACTTATGCAATTGGACGAGATAAGGTTAGGCACTTACCTATGCGGCCGTGGACGTGGTTTTTTCCAGGGCTCAAGACGCATGATGCTGGATCTCCATACTGTTGCATCGTGTTCAAGTGCTGGAGCTTCCCTGCATTGGCTACTGCTGGCTGTGAGTCTTAGAGACCCGTTCCTCTGGTGGCGAACATGGCATGCACCAGTTCTGCGAGCTGTTGGTGTCTTCGTGGTAGGTACTGCAGTTGGATCAACTGCTACAGGATTCCTATAGGACATCCTATAGCCATTTCTCCTCTTGGGGTGCATGCTGACATAATTCGAGTCACATTGCACAGGTGAAAGGTCCTGAGGTCACCTAAAAAGGTGAGTGCTCGAGCCTCAGAAGACCTTATTTTTGAGATTAAAAAACATAATTTTTCTTATTTGAAAAACAGAGTTCTGGTTGCATGTGCAGGTATGCTTGCTCAGATTGGAGTGGCGGTGGTGAAAAGAGGTGAAGCGAGTGGAGGATGGAAGAAAAGGGTGGTTGCATGCCTCCTCAGCCGACTTCAAGCTCCAAATCCTTCCCTGCAGTCGATTTTGGCCCGTCCAAAATTTCTACAGGAAGTTTCCTGTAGAAAGTCCTATAGCTTCCTGTAGAAGGCTGAACCATGATCAGGTTGTGCCCAATCTTTGGAAAAGTGAGCGTTCATGGTGGGTGTGCATGAGAGGCTATCTGGTAGCTTGATAGGGACCCTTTTCCTCGAGTTGAGAGTCCTCCTTTGGTGCACTGTATACCTGCAACCTGCAACACTTACAACTTGTTTTTTCTTTTTTCTCCTCTTTTTTTTTTTTTTTTCTTTTAAGAGACAGCAGGGGCGCCTCAATGAGGTTTTCACCCCTACCCCCTGCCTTGGGTGCCTTAAAAAGGTTTTCACCCAAGGATCTTTTTATTTCCATTCTTTTTTTTTTAGAGAGACAGCAGGAGCGCCTCAGTGAGGTTTTCACTCCTACCATCTACCTTGGGCACCTCAGAAAGTTTTTCACCCAAGGATCTTTTTTATTGCATTTTTTTTTTTTTGAATATAAAATGATGCTCAGGGTGTGCCCAAAACAAAAGCAGAACCCTTCTCTATGACCAGCACTAATTTTTCCATAGTTTTGACGAACTCTTGCCTCGAAAGAGGTTTCCTGTAGATCTTTAGTCGATGCCCATTGACGAGCATGGGTATGGCTTCTTCATCAATAGTATGGATAAGGACGGAACCATTGTCATTACACGTTTCCACTGCATATGGTCCTAGCCACCTCGTTGTTGAAAATAATACTAAGAGGGGGGGGTGAATCAGTATTATCTACTTCTTTTTATAAATCTTCCTTATTTGTTCTTTGAATTAGTTTTGCATGTCAGTACCATAAAATAATGAGC